>VYXC01012111.1:1357642-1374174 GCA_013397175.1 Platysteira castanea | reverse complement strand
CAAACATCCTCCCTTACCTTCTTCCACCACACCTTTACACTGAGCATGAAGCCATGAATATGGAATATCCCTTGGGTCATATTGTGCTCCCTTCCAATTTCTTGTGGATCCCCAGCCTCCTCACTGGTGAGGCGAGGAGCAGAAAAGGTCTTGGCTCTGTGTAAACACTTCTCAGCAATAACAAAATCCTCCCTGTATCATCAGTGCTATTTTCAGCACAATACCAAAGCATGACCCCATACCCATACTGTAAAGAAAATTAACTCTGCCCCAGCCAAAACCAGCACAGAAGCCATGACATGTGAAACATAATTTCTCACTGCTGCTGTTGACTCTAGTACAGCTAGATCACCCAGCCTTTATGAACCAACACACATAAGACATCTAAATAGATCAAACAGCATAAAATCATACTGCCTTTTGGCAAAGCTCCAGAAAGCTCACAGTTCATTGCCAAGCTGACTGAACCTAATTAAAGCATATCTCAAGATATAAAATTAGTAGGGATATGTCAGAAAGTAAGCATAAGCAAACAGATTCATAAAGAAGTCAGTGATAATTGGAATTTTAAATGGTGACACTAGCTTTCAATGTCAGCATAGTAACCATTCCTATGGAGATTAAGAATTCACTGAAAATTAATGTAGAGCCTTTCACAGACTAAGCAATGAAAGATTTGAGCAGATGGAGACCCCTTTGCCTTAGGGACAAAATTAATATTCTCTAAATGCATGTACTTCCCAGAATGCTGCATGCCCTAAGAGATCTCCTAGTTATTATCCTGCCACTTAATTTCGGGGAAAAAATAATGTGTTCCTAAACAGTTTTAGGTAGCAAAGGACAGAAAAACAGTGAGGTAGGATGCTGCATGAAGTGTGACTTCTAGCCATGGTGAAGATTTCCACTTCTGAAAATATTTCAGCTTTAATACCACTCAAAAAGTCTGTGTCTCTGGCGTGATAAAGTAAACTGAGCTCAGGGAATTCATTTTCCATCCTGCACCATCACATGACTGGCACAGACAATGGTAGAATTCTTCACACTAAATATATTAATAATATCACCTGTATTATCACAATTCCATAATTTTAGCCCCTTAGTACAGAGGTTTTCTAGGATGGCGCTGCAGTGTTGTTCAAGAATTTACAGGGGAATTAAATCTTCATTGAACTCTCTTTTTTTTTTTTTTCATTGAAGAGAAAGTTCCTAAATATCTAAGATAAATGAATGGATTAATTTGGTAGTGGGGGTATTTTTGCCACAAGTACACATATACATAGGAGAGGTGAAGTGGCCCAGAGACCCATTCCTGCTGCAGGAGTGCAGAGTGCTGTTACAAGATGTTCCTGAAACCCCACCCGCCCTGCTCAATAGAGAATGGAGCCATCCAGAATCACCCCCAGAAAGGGTCAGGTTGGAAAGGAGCACAGTGTGTCATCTGGTCCAACCTCCCTGCTCAAGCAGGGTCATCTTGGAGCACATGGCACAGGATTGTGTCCAGATCGTCCTTGAATATCTCCGGTGAGGGAGGCTCCACAACCCCTCCGGGCAATCTGTTCCAGCGCTCAGTCACCCACACAGTAAAGAAATTCTTCCTTGTGTTCAGGTGGAACTTCCTTGTATGCCATGCCTTGTATTCTACTAACCCAGGACAATGAAAATTATACATATTTAAAAAAATTATCGATAATCTTTTATCATTGTAAATATTCAATTCACCATAGAATAGATAGGTAGCATGAGAATCTCACGCCAAAACTGTACTTCCCTCTCATTTGTTAATTACATATGGCTTTTTTAAAAAGTTGTGAGATAGATATATATATATAAATATATATATATAATGTTTAATCATAGAACAAATTAATATCAACTTTTAACCTGCCATTTATTTAAAGTAACCCCCAGTCTGGAACATATTACAGAAGGAGGAGGAAAATTACCTGCAATGATTATCTTGACAAAGGCACATGCTGCTGAATAACAGAAGTATTTGCATATCACAGAATATTCCTCTGGTCTTTTAAAATTATTGCACCATAGACATAAAATTCTAAGATTTCTTCTTGTTACATCATCAAAGTGAATATTTTATAACTATAGTGCTGAGAGAAATTGCTGAAGTCTTCTACCTCAGTGGAGGAGTAACACACTCACAGCTGGTGGGTTTAGTTTAGCTGGTTCCACAGTCACTTTGTTTCTGCTATGCACAGGAATGGCTGAATATTTGTAGCTATTTTAGATACTGGGAAACAAATTGTTATTGGGCTTTATAAAAACTTCCAGGAACAGGCTTAGCCAGCAGATTAAGTTGTTTGAAGTTTTCAGTGTATTTTATGCATGAAGTAGAGCACAAGTTTACAAGAAACCTGTAAGAGAAAGAAAAAAATTTGTTAAGGCATATCTTGTTCAGCAGCCAACATTTAGAAAAGTTTTCCACGTTTGAAATATATTTGATCTTAGGTGCCATCATATGCATCTCAGAGTTTGATGATAGTTGATGTTCAAAGGAGTACCCTTAAAATTACAATATAATAATACTAATTTAAAAAAAACCCTGGTATTTTTCTGCCGTTTAGGAGTAAATATAAAATTCCAGGATGTGCCATGTCCAGGGATGAATAGAAGTAACTGTGTTAAGCTGTAGTTAACTTGGGTTTCCTTTCTCGAATTAGGCCAGATCAATAAGGCATCTAAACGTGAATTAACTCTTGCTGGCTCTCTCTGCATTAGCATGTACTGCAGGCTAATGGGATTCTTCCTATCAAGTTCAAAGTAGCAGGACTTTATACATGTTTTAATAGACAAAAAATTACACAAAGGAACTACCTGGACACGTTTTAAATTTTAGTTTCAAAAAAATATCCTGAAGAACAGAAAACACTAACTGATTAATATAAAGCTTTATATGCAATTCTGATTTATATCTCAATTAACAGACCAAAACACATGCTAAACTTTGGTTTTTTTTCTGCAGCAGAAGGCTTTCATCCTGTGCAGCAGATAAAACACTTCATTCTGGCCCTGTGAGAATTGGAGGGAGATCTGTTACGAAAATGGAAGGTCAGAATGTGAACTACGGGTGTATTTTCCATGAATTATTAACTGAGATTTTTTTCCAGTAATGCGATAAATGCCTTCAGAAAAAAAAAAAAAAAAAGAACTAGCAGAGAAAGAAGTTTTAGGCTTTATTTTCTCTGTGTGTACTAGAGGGAAGGGAAGAAGGGCACCATTTCATTATTTATTCTAAGAAAAGAGCCTTTTATATAAAGACTGAGATCCATTATCACCCTGGTCACTGACCAGGGTGGTAAGAGCATTTAGGAAATGTATTTCTTTTCCATTTCAGGTTACAAATCAATGATTCCAATACTGCATTTAATCTGTGTACACTAACTTATCTGCTCAGAGCTCAACAATGCCTGTTTTTCTGCTGTATCCGTTGAGTGCAACTCCTGTTCCAGCTTTAGTGTGGATTATCCCTCGTCTTTGCACTGAAGAAAACAGTGACAACCAGAGTGATCTACCAAGCACACCTCAGTCCTCCCTGTGGTGAGTCAACCCACAGTGTTGACCATAAATCCAGGACAACTATTCCTGACAATCATTTTTACCGTCCAACAACATATTTTGTCTTTTTGCTCATCGCCTTTCCCACATTTATGTTTCTTTTGTGCACAGCCAGTGCCTGAAAAGAGCTAAATAAGATAGTGTATGATTTTGGGGTTGGTTTTCTGCTGTTGGAGTTGGGAATGCAGGGGGGCAGGAGGAGGGGTTGTGCCAACTCAAAGTACATTCTGCTCTCCATTTAAAACAAAAACATGGGGAAAATAAGCTTAGTCTTCTGGCCACTTGATAATGTAATCCCCATGGGCAGACTTTTTCCCATCTGGATGAGAAAGATGAGAGTAGCCAAGGTTTGCCTGTTTGTAAAACCATAGTGTGCAATAAATACAGTACATAACAATTTAAAACATTAGTCATAATAGATAATTGCTCATAAATTTCTGTGATGTGGATGCTAAAAACATTTTCTTGAAGCAGAAAGTTTAGGTCCTAAAGTTTTGGTATTTTTATGTTTCTCGTATTTTTTGCTCCATTAGAAAGAAGAACAAAGAGTTTGATTAGAATAAAAAATTTACTTTTTTTCTGATTTTTGTATTAAAATAGTATAAAGTTGGAGGCATCTTAGCCTGCAGGATGGTACCCTTCATACCAGGGTATGAAGTGAATTAACATTTCAGCACAGAATCAGAACATAGGATTTTTTGCCAAATATTTTTGTTCTGCAAGTGAAACTAATTTAGTTGAGCATTTTTAAGTACCAATATTCCTTCATAAAAGAAAATATTGACTAGCTCTAAATATTGACAGATAAATCAAGTTGGGTAGATTGTTCACTAGGTTGAGTGCTGAATCCACTGACCTTCAAATCTATCATGTTTTGCAACATATATTCAATTGCCTAACAGCAACACACTTTTCTTTATTCTCTGTCAAGCAAAGACCTGACATAATGTGTTCTCTATCTCAAACAAAATAATGGTTATTTCCATGGAGTATGGCATGCAGGTGGGAGGGGAGGAGAGAAGTAAAGGTTATTTTAATTTAGCTCTTAGCTCTCCCTTGGACAACTTGCTTAGCTCACCACAAATTCATCACTACACAGCTCAGCTATTCCTAATATGCTGCCTTCAAAAATGTATTATTTATGGATGCAGTCATGTAGTAACTCAAATGTCTGGAACAATTCCATGACAGAGATTCAAAAGGAATATTACACCTTCTCCACAATTTGTAGTAGTCTTTCCTTAAGCTGATGAAGCAATTAAAGTTAAATGCACCATGTTCCCTGCTGCTGTGAATCTATGTTCAGAAGATACTACTTTACTTAATTGCCTTTCTAAACCAGAGAGCTCTGTCACTGCAGGAAGAGCATATAAGGGAACAAGGATAGCTGCTGCAGAAGGAAAAGGCAATCAGCATGATGAACAGGGAAAAGCTAATAGCAAAAACAGACCTGGTCTACTACATCTGCATTCAACAGCTCCCTAAAACAAAGTACTATTGGATTACGTTTTCTCAGTTGGGTGTTTGCTTGAAATTCTAGAGCCATCTAGACAGGATTAAATAGGATAAGTGTTCCCCACAATAATAAACATTAAATCCAGTGACTGAATGACAGACAGAGGGTGATCCTGTTTGTGTGTTTGTGTGTGTGCACGCACTGTGTGTTCCCCTGCATGCGGTGGCCCCTGTAGGCTTGAGTGATTTGACTGCTTTTCTGGCAGAGCCCATTATTCTGCATGCACACAGCCAACCACATTAAATATTTATCACACTGGAGCAGAGCGATGCTGCAAGTGTGGGGTGCTGGTAACAATCTCGTCCAAGCATCTTCCTAATAAAGTGCAGATCTGATTTCAAAATGGAGCAGAAGTCCAGAACACGCGCATGCGCTCACGCACACACGCATGCACACAAAATAACTGTGGGTTATTTATGTTATGCCTTGTATTGATTATTACCAGATGGGAAGGCAAAGACATAGCTGACAGATTAACCATATGGATCTGCTCTAATTTACCCTGAGTTATAGGCTTGCAATTCTCTCTTCTCACTTTTTTGGCTTAGAAACCTACAATTTGCTAAGTGGGAAAAAATGTAAACTTACTGTAAGGAGCACATTTCCATCATAAGCCTCCTAATGCCACACTCAGGGACTGAGCTATCTTTTCCTACAAGAACTGCAGTTCCGGCACCGCTTCCTAAAGCCACAGTCAGTACCATGAGCAGGAGATTTTGTTACAGACCGATGAACAAAAAGTGTTTCAATACTGATGAGCCTTGCAGACAATAGATCCTAACTGAAGAAGCTTTGTTTAAGATTCTGCTTTTCACAAAGCTGTTTCAGTAAGCCTCATATAACATTCCAACAAAAAATCCAGAGACAGCAGTTGTCAAGGCATCGTTCTATTCTGAAAACTGGGAGACCTCAGCAGTGCTTTGAGCTTCAAAGCCTTGGCTCTGGAGGCTTTCTAAATACTTACTCTTCCTACAAGAGTCAGATATAGCAGGAGCTACAACCTCTCTGAAAGCAACAAATGAAAATACAGTCTCCCTACCCAACTGTGACCTTCTGAGGCTCGTGCATTATGCATTAGAAGGCTGGAGTGTAAATGGATACTTCAGAGACATTTAAAAAAAAAATGGGTCTAATTGATGGAAAAAGCTTTTTAGTCTGTCTGCTAAAAGAGGATTTGAAACAATGTATTTTTGGTACAGTTTAACCTTTAATTTCTATTGTTTTGATTTTACAGTCACCTCCATCCCACCTCCAAGGGCAGCAGGCAAACAACTCTCTACTGCTCATAAGTTTTACTTATATTTACACCATTTTAGTTTTCTAACCTTTTTGTTTTTCAAATCCACCACTTATGCCTACTGCCAAAGAAGTTGCAGGAGACTTTTAATTTCTCTCTAAATCCATAAAGGAGCTCTAAAAGCAGTGTCATGGGCATCAGAGAAACAACATATAGGATCAAGACAGAATGAAAACGAGAGATGCAAGCTAGAAAATCAGCACTAGAAAGAAATGTGTACCATGCTTCAATGTGCTATTCATATCTTCTGATGGTTACAGGCAGATTCCAACCTTTCTGACATTAAAAGACATGAGTCCTTTCTTTCAGTTCTTGAGTCAAGAAAAATTGTGATAGTGAGAATTTGCAATTAGTCAGAGTTTTGTCCCTCAGTTTTGTGACTCCCTCTGTGCACTCTTGGACAGCTGGGGGATTTTATTCCATTTTCTTACCCCTAAAATGGGAATAAACTCTAATTTATGCACAACAATTGTTAGGGGAATTAGCAAAGCATTTTCAAACTCATAGTTAAAAGCTATGCTTCATCTACTCTGCCTGGACATAATTCTAAAACCACAAAAAAGCTGAGAAAGTTGCACCCAATCTGGTAAACTATTCTCAGCTGAAAATTCAATAGCCTGCTGGAACAAATGGCAAAAGCCCTGCTGATTTTAACACAGTTAGGATTTCACCCCACTAAATAAATTTCCTAATGGAAGTCGTGCACTTCAAACGTTTGCACAGTACAGCCCTATATATTCAGTTTCAGAAAGCTATTTTGTAATTCATGCATGACTGATGCTTAACAAAAAAAAAAAAGAAAAAGAAAAGAAAACATTAAATAAAATGTCAGTGTTCAAGGGAACCTGTACAAAAGATGCTGGTTGGCCTTAAGATCATGCTATTTGTAAAAAAGACCCTATTTTTAAATTCAATGGCTTCTAGAGCAAAGAATTCATTTTCTAGTATCATTTTTGATAAAAGCTAACAGCTTAACACTGCAACACATTTAATCGATGTCCAAAGAGACACTCTAGAAAACATAAGGACATCTGTAGTATTTTCCCTTCCTTGGCACAAGAGTTCAATTTAGTGTTACACTGTTGGTCACCTACCAAGCCTGTGACAAAAGCAGTTTGGGAATCTATAGCTTTCAAATCCAGGCCCTGTGCACTAGCAAATAAAGCACACTGTTTGCTTTTGTGTACATGCTGCTCTGGCAGAAGGTAAGACTGAAGCCACCTTACAGAAACTATTATTTCACCATAAATGAGGGAATGTTACAGATGCTTCCCTGAAGGTGAACAACAAAGAGTTGTATGGGAGCGCTTCTCTTGACAGTGGAAGCTCTGTATGAGATGATTTGTGCGCCCGGGACTACTGCTTACACCTCTGCAAAGAAACAAGAGGACATCCTGGTGATACAGCCTTGGTCATTTACTCAGTGACACACTCTTCATTATTAGTGTGTTGGCCCTTTTTTCTAAATGGTCTCCCTGGAGCCACACTGGCAGAAGCTTGGAAAGAGGCAGAGCTGTACTGAGGTCCTTCCGTTTCAGCCTAAGGCCAATGCATTTGTGCATTACCTCTGGACCTGCAGAGTGGAACAATTAATAGGATGCAAGGAGAGGTTATTTAGATTCAATCAGTGTTGTAACTCAGAGGAGGAAGAAGAGTCAGGTTGGTATATTCCATACAGGTAAAAGGGCACTGTGGACACACTGGGAACCAGGATTAAAATCTTCAAACTGTAGCCATAAAGTATAGGCATGCATCAAGTAACTTTTTCTAACAGAAGACAGAAAGTTTCCTTTTCTTAGAAACCAGCTTGGAGGCCAAACCAAATACAGAGTATGACAGGGTAGATTCCTTTCAACTCTATGAATGTGCAAACCCAAACATTCACACTGAAAAGTCAAATTCAAAAATGCTATATTTCAAACTGTTTTCACCAAATCAGAGAAAACGTAACCAAGCCTTGACAGGCAGCTTTGCTCCTAAGTTTTCCATCTGCATTTCAACTCAAAATTTCAGGCATATCTATTCAATGTTAAGTAAATCAGGAGAATGTCTGAGTGGGATTTAAAGGGCAATGTGGGTGCAAGTCCCTCCAGTAAGGGCAGGGGCTGTGTTATCTGCTCACTTGAGATGCCACATGCAGTGTAACACATAAATGTTCAGGTTACAACTGTGTTGATAGAGCCGCTGAGTGTAGCTCAAATATACTCAGTAGCTCTGCTGGGTTTCTTGATTCAGCTGTTTCTTATCAGGAAAAAATAATATAATTTCTGACATCAAGCAAACATGTCACTTACATGTCAGGAAAAAATAATATCATTTCTGACATCAAGCAAACATGTCACTTACGTGTCCGTGTACCAGTATTTAATGAAAACTTGTGGATGCCTCCACACATAAAACTGTAAGAAACTTTAGCTCTATCAGTTGTACTGGTTAAATAGGTGAGTATCTGATTTGTAAAAATCATTGTGACACTGATGGAAGTCCCAGGTTTGTGTTCTGACACATCTATGACAACAGATTAAAACTAGATGACCCAAGTGTCTTTCTACACCTTCCTGACAGATGCTGCTAGGCTGTGAAATAGACCTAAATCAAAGTTGTGGGCTATAACCCCTTCAACTGTCTAGTTTTAATCCATTGCCACAAATCTGCTGGATACCATAGAAGCAGTTACATTGTCCAAAAGTGCTTTTGTCAGTATAGCTCACTTCACACATTGAACCACTGTAAACTCTGCTAGCCCTAGCACTTTTTTGCTAGTATAACTCTGTTTCCATTAGTAGGGTTTTATTCGAAAGTTATCCAGTAAAGCTATCTGTAAAGCCAGGTCTTTCATTAGGAATGAAACTGCTAAAAAGTTTGACATTTAAATTACCATTACTAGCCAGCTGAGTTATCTTGCTGAAATGAATGGACCATTTGGACCTCTCACAATTACTGCTGCAAGCTCTTTGCTCTCTCCCCTGTGATTCAAGTTCCTGATGGGTTTTTCTTTTTTGCAAGCAGAACCCATAAAAACGTCATTATTTTTCAAAATTCAGAGGATCAAGCCATTGATACAAAATGGTGCCTGACATGATCTGCTACCATTTTCAGACCTTCTCCAAGCACTTATTTGCAATAGGGACCCCCCAGGTTACATGGAAAATTTCCAAGCTCCTGCTTTGCCAAGAAAATACACTAAGAACAATCTCATTGTTAATGCTCAGGTCTTCTCCTGTGACTTTGGGCAAATATTTTTAATTTTTGCTGCAGTTTTCCTCCCTGGTGAAAAGGTCTAGTTCTCTTCCTCTTACCAGCCTGCTGTGATGGATCTTGCAGGTCACTGCATGAGTAGGGAGAGCAACACCCCTCTTTCAAGTGCTTTAAGAAAACAAAAAAACCCCAATTTACTTTTGATCAAGAGACTGCTACCAAAAAAACCCTGTAAATACATCAGTTGTGCTCTTTCTGGCTGCTGCTCTACTGAGTTCAATCTTCTTGGTTGAAAGCTGCAGAAGTCCTGTTGTGACAGACAGAGGGACTCTTGGCTGAGGCTGTCGCTACATGGTGGAAGAGGCAATGCTGCAGGTATTGACATGGATCAGAAAAAAGATACCATGGCAGCTCCTGAGAAAGCAGCAAACTGTGCATTTGAAAGCCTGTGAAAGAAGCAAGCTGCATGCTGAAAGAAAGACATTTGATCATGCAAGAAACATAGCCCTGACTCATCCAAGTGTGCTTTGGGACCGCCCCAAGCTGTACTCAAGTCACATGATGGCTTTGCTGATTGTCAAAAATCAGGACAGCTCTCTTTGCCTTGGGTTAACCGGTTCACAGGTCCCTTGCCTACATGTGATCTCATGTAGCTGCTCAATAGGATGTCAACTTTGTAGGAAAAATGCAAAAAAATTACAGAAAACAAAACCCCACAGGTTTAAGGGTTTGATGGTGCAGGAGGGGAGGGTAACATATACAGACTTCATGGGTAATCAAAACCCTGTTTTTTTAAGACTTACTTGTTAATTCAATAGACTGTGGATTACAGTACAAAGGTAATCCCAGATTCTGAAAAGATCTTGAAAGATCAGTGGTTACTAAATAAATGTAGGCAGCAGTAGGGTGCTCTTGATTTTACACATGAAAGGAGGAAAAAAGATGTAGGAGAAGGCCTGACATTCCTCTTCCATGGACACTAACACAGCACAGAATTACAGTCCCATCTCACCTGCTTCATGCTTCAAAGAGTAATGCCTGTGAAAGGAGGCAATCCTGTCCCAAATTCTTCCCTGTTTGCTTTCATCATCTGCAGTGTGCTCAGTCAGGGGCTGACTAATGCTGCGTAATTGACGGATATTCACACTCTGGAGCATCATGGCCTGGTAACCAACGGCTGAGAAGTAAAAGATTCTTGTTAAATAAATAGAACCAGAATTAGAAGGCAAGAATTTAACTAAAGCTGGATCTTCTGATGCATATTTCTGACAGCTCTTTTACTTACACTAAATGCTTCAAGATGTACAAAAGTCTGCATTATTTAAGACAGCTGGTTTTCTTTGCCATCAAGTGTTTCTGAAGCTGCATTTTTACATTTAGTTTGAAAGCTACTATGCTAGCTTGGTGCTATGTATTTAAAAATTGCTTGCTACAACAAACAAACAAAACCAAAAAACACACTCTTTTCATTTGCTGCCATTTGTTTTACAGGGCATTGCAAGGATTCTTGAAGGACAGAGAAAAAAGTGGCAGGAGCATTTTCTAAGGGAGATAAACATAGACGTAATTTTTCAGAGTTATGAGAGCTGCAAACAGTAAAAACATCCACAAGGCCAGGCATAAAGCAGAATAAGGTAGAAATGCAGAAAATAGGTCAGGCTTGCTACAGGGTCTCCAGGGAAAATGAGGAACACTATTAAGCCTTACCCTTTGGGTTCATGTAGCTGCCACAGATTAGAGGTTTGCTAGGTTTCACCCACACGTGGCCAGACAACATTTGGCACTTTCACACCAAGAAGGCTTGTAGTCAAATTTAGAGCCAAATATAGTGACATTCTCACATCAGATTCAAAACCTTGATGCTTAGGCCATGCTCAGAGGGTGAAGAACTGGGGTAAAACAATGCAAGCTCACAGGTACTAAATCAAAGAAAATAAAACCTCTTTTGCATGTTTTTTCTCCTCTTTTTCTTTTTTTTTCCTTATACTTTTACTTGTCTTCTTTTTTCATCTTTCAGACCTACTCTACTGGTTCTGTATGATGCACAGATCAGACTGACTTAAGAATTTCACAGAGATGGCTCTTGACGTAAAACCGAGATGTCTGTGCTTATCTCTCTGGGCACAGTTCTGCACTCCCTCCTGCCTATTTCACTCCAGTGACTCTTTGCTTTCAGGGCTTTCCATACAGCATGTCAGGCTCTTACAGGGTTGATCAGCAATATGTACTTCGGTCACAGAGGTTTTCAAACACACAGGAGCAAAACACTGTGATAAATTTAGCTATTTGCACCATGGGACTAATCCAAAAGATACATCCATTCAGGTGACTCTGATAATCAGGCCAGTTTTAATCTCTTTGTCTTCTGTTTTCCGCTACACTTTCCTCTCACTGAACAGAGACACTAACTACGTGAGTGAGTGAGTGAGTGAGTGAGTGAGTGAGTGAGTGAGTGAGTGAGTGAGTGAGTGGATGGTGGTGTGGAAAAAGTGCTAGCTCAGCTTGCTAATGACTTGAGCTGCTCAACTTAATGACAGATATTGGCAGGTTCTGAAAATTATGATAGTAGTAACTGGCCCATTTATATTGTTTCCATCTAAGCTTCCTGGATTACATTAAACTAACCCAGTTTCTAAAATAATATTATTTTTTCATGTAGTACTTGGAACAAAAGGGATCACAAGAAAAACTGTTCTTTCACTTTTTACCAAGATAATGATACAAACGGCTTATTAAGCTACACTGAGGGCATAAATCATATTTTTATTTTGTTTACTTCCTTTTCATAATTTGTGGAAATCTAGGAGTTGAACATTCATAAATATATCTTTTCATATCAAATAGAAAAGTTTTTCATCAACTTCATTGAATGTCTTTTGATGGCAAATAATTACATTAAGAACAATGCAAATAAGTGAGAAACAGATCATTTCAGTTCTCATTAGAAATAAGAGACCAGATTAATGCAAAGATTATACCAAAAACAATTGTAAGCAGATAAAAAAAATCTCTGTTTACTTACACAGACAGTATTTAAGCCTAGAACAAAATTTATTGGGCAGTAATTGTAAGGTGCATTTTGTTCTTCATAATACTTTATAAATGTATGCTTCGTATCCTAAAGCACTCTAAGGGTCTTCATTTCATTTTTCAAATGATTCAATTCAGGAAGCCACTTCAGAGTCAGGCTTTATAGACTTCTAAGAAAATAACTTGTTCCTTGTTCGTGGATAAGGAGGAAGTGAACATAAAGGCTAGCACTGGATGTCCAAAGCTCCAACCTTCCAGCTGCTCAGATTTAGATCAGACTAAACCACCTTCTCTGTTTGTTTGGCTGTGTTTTTAGGATAATAGTTCTTTAAAAGGGGACTATCACTGTGAGTTTCCAACAGTCACTTGGTCCAGTTAAGAAAACCTGTCTTCAGCATGCAGAAGCAGCAGACTTTATCATGACTGGTGAAATTATAATTCATTATCAAGTGCTCCAACAGAATCTATCTAGCCATAGAATCATAGAATAGTTTGGATTAGAAGGGACCGAACAAGATGGCCCTAGTCCAATGCTCCCTGCAGGGACACTTTCCGCTAGATCAGGTTGCTCAGAGCCCTGTCCAACCTGACCATGAATATTTCCAGTGATGAAGCATCTACCACCTCTCTGAGCAATCTGTTCTAGTGTTTCACCACCCACCTCGTAAAAAATCTCTTCCTTATATCTAGTCTGTCTTCCCTGTACCCACATTGGTGCCCCATGTGCTAAGGACCAGCCAAAGACATTTGTCCAATACTGCATTTGTTCCTAAGGAAGAGATCTGCTGGGAGTGGGCAAAGTCACTGAGAATAAGTTACTTCTCAAGATTCAGTCATTTCACTGAGTCTGTTTTAAAGAAACCTGGGAATAAACCAGCATGGGTGGCTGAACCATCTGCTGTTGAGCCTAGAGGCAATCTTGAGCAATTGAGGCTGTGAGTTCTTCTTCAGAAAATGTTTACACCCCACTCCCTGATGTCCAGAAAAACATTTCAGAGACAGTTTCAAGGTACTTAGATCAGAGGCTGCAAGCAGAGAAGTAGCCACACCATAAATCTCAACTGGTACTAAGTAGCTCAAATGTTTATTGAGATTCTCAGGTGGGAATCATAAAATGTGTTGAGAATTATGAAAACATTGAAAGCAGTACTTGGGTTAGCTAACTTTTAAGTTACTTTGGAAAAGCCCTTGTTAACCGAAATGACTACAATATTGGCACTTAGGTTGCAAGATTTTTCAAGAAAGACAATATCCATTTGACAATACACTGGGTAACTCACAGTAGCTGTGCTAGCAAGACCAGTAGCACTCCAACGTCCAGCTGAGATTTTACTCACAAAATTGGAAGTAAGTATTGATAAAAAATAGGATGTCAAATACTGTCAAAAAGATGATTTTTGAGCAGGCCCAGTAAAAAGGTTATTTGGTTTTGACCATGTGTTACTTTTGCTCATGTCACCATTAAAGCAGGCAATTGTCAGGAAATGTAAAAGTATACATTTCAAACAAACCCCTCCCAAACTAAAACTTCAAGGTCTCACAGAAATCTCTCTATGTACTATGCTTACTTCGCCATTTTTGTTCTTATTGCTTCTTCCCTTTAATATTTTCTAACTTTCATTCTTCAAGTAACTTTTCATACTTGCACATTTTCTGTCCATCATTCATCACCTACCTCCCTAAAATAATAATTAAGAGGAGATTTATGTCAAATTTGCTGAAATCATTGTATTTGTTTTTTTCCAGTGAAGAGTACTATAAAAAATAAAAATAAAACAAAAGGTGATTTTTACCTTTTTTTTAAAATTAAAAGAATGTGGGTCTGGTTTGGCGTTTTTTATAATTCCTCGGGTCACTCTTACTTTTGTTGTCACAGACTCTGGGACTGTGATAGCATTTTTCAAAAGTATCTTCTAAATAAGTTAAAATCATGCAATACAACAAGCTGGAATGAAGCAATGAATCACATCTCCCATGAGTTTAAATCTGCAAAATTCTTTTTGGGTCAGTTGTTTTATACTGATCTGCTGAGAAAGTGGTGGTGGGAAGGGCTTAATCCCCTTTTGCATCATTCTTCCCCTCTTCCACTACACTCCTATCCTCTTATCATCCCTTTTTGACTGGTAAGACTTAAAGTCAGAAATATTTTCAGGAAGTTTTCATAATGCTGGTGACACTTCAAACATGCTAGAGGGGGCCGAGAGAGAGAGATTAACTAAGTAACTATATTTGTATGCATTAGCTCCAAAAGCAATTAGCTCCTGTAACAGGAGACCTAACAGATTGGAGCCTAGCAAGAGGATATATGACTAATTCTGTGTGACTGTATCAAGAAGAGCAGTTTGCCCACCAGAGAAGGTAACATGTTGCTGTATAAGAAGTAATTCACTTTGAATTCACATTTTAAAGCTTGCAGCTGCTCTCAGCATTTAGGGATTTTTTTTTTTCGTTTTCTGCTTCCTTTTTTCCATAATTTTTTTTGACAACTCCGTCCCTCCTACTCAGCCCAGTGCAAAGCAATGCAGTGGAGAAAGCATTGTACTTCCACCAAGTAAATGAGTAGTTGTATACTTTCTTGTCTGTCTAACCCTTCTCCTCTTCCTCCTCCCCCAGGAAGCCCCAGATCCAAGATATAATAGAAGACAAAACCAGAAGATTTATTCTCCTAGAAAAGAACAATAGAACTCTATTCACTCCAGTGACAGCAACATCTGGCTTTATGTTAAAGCATTTCTCACCTCCTACCCACCCCCAGACTCTCCCTGGTGTAAAGTGATCATCCCAGATGGATGCGTTTGACAGTTTCTCCTTACCATTATTTGGGACTCTAAGGTTGGCTAAAAGCAGAATTACTTTGCATGTGGTCCAAACTAGGCCACATTGGAGCTTACTTTACAACGGTACTTGTTTTGATGTGACTGCTTCTTTCTTCAGTGGTATCTGATACTGTGGTAACACTGAGAAATCACTAGAGGCCTTGAGAGTTTGTCCTTGCAGGCTTCCTGGAGGCTGGGCCTCTGGTCCTTGAGAGGAGGGAGATGGAGGATGAGTGAAAACCTGCAGGGCTTCAGGTTGCACAGCTCAGCAACTACTCAACCACCACAGCTGTAGGTTAAACATCTTTACCCTCCTGCTCAGTGGACCGTCTTACCTCTGTCTGAAGGCACACGTTTTGTATCAGCTTTACATTACCTTCCCGGAGACAGCCTTAGAACACAGATCCACGACTTCCTACCTAACTGAGGCTGGAGAAAATTACGCAACTCCTCTTCTTCAGCTTCTCTTTCAGTAATACTATCAAATATTTTCAAGTCTTCAGTTCAAGCAAGCGAAAAACACTTGAGGCAAGGCCTAAGCTACTGATTATTAGGTTTCCCTGTAACACAGCTGATAGGTTTCTCACAAGCTTAATTGCTTCTTTTTTTTTTAAAAAAAAAAAAAAAAGTAGTACAGGAAAACTGCTGTAACCTGACACATATTAAAGGAGTGCAGGAATTGATAAACAATACAAAGACTAAAGATCAATTTCTTTGAGAACAACTGATGAGATCATGCACTTATGAAATAGCAGCCTTGACAACAAGGATCAGGTGTCCCTGAACTAGTTCCTGAAGTGTAACCATACCAGGTAATTAATATCAGCCCTGAGAGAGGCTAACACTTCTGTTCAAATCACACTGCTTTCTTCTATCTGTGAGCTTTTCTGCAGGCTCAAGGCACAGTGGAGCAGAACAACAGGGACTGCAATTACTATACAGGCTTCATTGTCTGCAGAACACGCTGCTACCTAGTAGTAGAGAAGGCAACAAAGAGACGGCTGGAGGGTCACTAGGAAATTACAAAAAAAAACAAAACAAAAAAAAAAAACAAAAAAAAAAAAAAAAAAAAACAAAAAAAAAAAAAAAAAACAAAAAAAAAACC
>VYXC01012111.1:1340548-1357526 GCA_013397175.1 Platysteira castanea | reverse complement strand
AATCACTGGATATGCTTGCTATTATGACTTGGCGCAGATAACAGAGAACTTTCCAGGGCCATTTCCAGCCTTTGCAGGAGACTGTGCTCTCTGGAACACAGAACAGAGCTGGCTAAGTGGTCTTGCCATGCCCTATCACACTATTCACAGAAATTCTGCCTGTTTTATCCTCTACTTTTCTGAAAGGAAGGGTAAAAAAAGTGTCCCAAACACTCTTCAAAAATATAGAAAATTCCAACCCAAAACAGCAAAAGTAATTAAAACCTATGGCCAGCTTAAAAACCATGTTGGAATCATACAGCTGCAGCCTTCAAAGGCTTGCTTTTTTCTGGAAAGGGGTGGAGAAGAGAGCTTTGATTTAAAAACCACCACCACCACCACCACAATGGATCATTTGATCTTTTGGTTCCTCCTGTTTTATTTTAATTAATGTTTCAAAGTACCGATTTAAAGTCAATCCAGCTTTATTAAAGGTTCATTGCAGGATTAAGAGAGATTTGAAAGCAAGCCCAGTACAGTCAGCAGAGACAAGCTCAAAATGGCCACTCAGCAAATAAAAAGTGTAACATGCTGGGAGTGTTTTGAGCAATTGGCCAATAAAATCAGACAGCATTTAAAAATACTGTGTAATTTCTTCCTCTGGCAATGAAAATCTTTTAAACTCCTAGTTAATAATCTTTTGTGCTACTTGTGAAACATTTCTTTGCATTTTCTTAAGAGAGCATTCATTCATTCATTTTAGGTTATTATTAAATAGGATCTGGCATATATGTACCTCAAGTACGCTGCCATTACCCAAGCTAAATGCAATGTGTGCTAGCAGCATCACACCATTTGATTCCACTCTTTTGCCAGATTTTCAGGTTCACAAACATCACAATTTCCTAGCCGAAGGGGATGTCAAGGCTCTGAAATATTCAACACTCTTCTCCACATGCACCATGTACAGGACACAGAAGGAGCAAGGCTTGTGAAGACAATGAGCTCATTTTAAATCTTGCAGAAGCAGACACCTTTCTAACACTTCCAGATAGATTGAATCCAGTTGAAAGCCTGCCTTGGTGGTATTAGAACTTTGCCTAGGAACTTATTAGTGTTTAAAATGGATTCTATGCCAACCTATTTATTTCATTTTCCATTAGAAGGGCAGTAAATCTGAGATATTTTGTGAAAAAGATCTATGTTTTGTTTGTCACAGGTATCAAAAATGTCCCTTTCTCCCTTCCAGAGGTAATGTTATTGAAGTCACAATGCTGAATTCCTCAGACCATATCTATAGTACAACTTCAGTTCTTCTGGCTTTCGCTGGTTTTAAGACAAGGGAGAGGTATATCAAAACTTCACATGCGGTATAACACCTTGGAAAGCACTATTCCCTTTCCACCATTTCTTTAATGGACATGTGGGAAAAAAGGAATTGCCCTGTGTAAGATCTGGATCCGGTGGTAAGGGAGCCAGGGTATTACCAGGAAAGAGTGACTAGCACAACAGTGTGGGCACTGGGGCTGCTGTGCAGCAGGTCCAGGATGCCCCAGCACGGCTCACAGTTCCTCTGCTTCATTTGGCACAGCTACTTCCCTCTCGTTCAAATGGACAAGAGTTCCCAGCTGTGGACATATTACCCTCACCCACTTTTCCCCTGAGAGTGTGTCTACAGAGGCTGTCGGGGGCCTCCATTACCTTAGTGCTGCTACTAAAGCAGGACAGCACTTACAGAGATGTATTTCAATCCTGACTCCTGCAGACATGCCTTGGCTACTTTTGTCCACTTAATGAGAATATAATCTAGGGCCCAGCTGGTGTAAGTCAGCACAGAAGCAACGAGCCTAAGGAAACGGTGCCAATTTACCTCAGTGAGGATCTGGCCCAGGGGATTCATAATGGATGGAGATGTCTAGTCAAGAAGAGGTTGGAACAGCTCAGGATGACTGCATTTCTCCCCCACTTCCACAGTTCAGACAGCTTCTGCCAAATGGTATGAGCAGCTGGACATCTCTTTCAAATCCATATTTAATTCCCTAAAGCTGCATTGAAATGAAGTATCCTACTCACACGAAAAGAAAAAATCAATATTCTGCACTGCTTTAGCTTCAAATTTTAATGAACAAGGAAGATGCTGCTATAGTGTAGGAAGAAATCACATAATTAAAGACACAGAGTCTCAAGGCTGAGGAAAACAAGGAAAAAAAACATTTTAAAACTTTTCCTTTGTTTATTTCTTATGACATAAATTTATTTAATAAACAAATTTAACACCTTTTTTAGTCAAGGGTGAGTAGTAGTAGAAAAAAATTACAGTCTGAGAATGGAAATGACTACACAAATTAAATGAGAAAATATGAGTTATTGTCATTCATGATATTGCCATCCATAGACAGAGATATATCATATATCAAACTGCTTGAATTGGGATCAGATTATTTTTAAGATTAATCTCTCTATTTGCCTTTTCTCTTTCACCACAAAGTTAAACAAATTTCAAATCAGTGAGTAACTATAGCTATGGATGGAAAATAGAGGTCTTTTTAAATTCTGATTGAAATTTGCTTTTTCAGCTTTTTAATTTAAGCAGAAGAAAGTCCTCTTCAATACTATTTGGTGCTAAAAAATTAATCAAATATAGCTGAGATGCAGCTGAACATAGGGAATGGAATACAGGAAAGAAATAATGATGTTAGGTAGTGTTATTGATTTGTTGGGACTATCTAAATTGTATGAGGGTACAATATATTATGGAGTGGAACAGAATCCATGTAAATGTAGTGTCTTAGATTCTATTTATAAATTCCAGTCTTAAGAATCTTTTTTGAGGTCTCTTAAGTTGAATTTTCACTCTTGTTAAAAAAGGCATTGTCAAGGTATGCCCCACTGGATTTTGTTTACAGACTTGAAAAAAAAAACCTACCTGAAACTCTCAAATTTCACCCAACTAGATTAAAGTCTGGTTTAGCATACAGATATTTCCAAAATTTTTCCTAGCACTAAATACAACTAAATGAACAGCTGATCTTTACTAATGGGTCACGTTTTAAAATTAACATCACTACATCTTTTAAATTTTCTTTGATAGTCGAAATAGGAATAAGAAATTTGACCCCTTAACAACAGAGATGTAAGCTTCCATATGCTCATCTGAGACTATAAAAAACATTGCAACTTGTTTTACAGATTGATCAAACCCTAAAAGCCCAACTAACCCAACAGCCAAAGATAAGATGATATGAATAACACTTTCTCTTTTGGAACTTTTAAAGCTTGAAAGTAGTATCTCTCCTCTTAAACCAGTAGTTCATCTCTAGAAATAAACACAGGAAAATAGTTTTTCAGAGAAAGATGCTCAATTTCTCAATCAAGTGCAACTACACTGATATTTTCTGCAGTGAAACAACACCATTTCAAACTCCACCACCAAATGAACTGAAGGTGCTTTCTGTTGTTAGGAAATAACTTTCACTAGAAGTTATAATATATAGGGTACACATACCTTATATACAGCACATATTTGAGCAAATGTGCCTGGGCACATCTTTCAGAATTTGTATTTGTTTGGTACACAAGGGATTCCTAAGACTGCCAGAGTCAGTGGGGTTTTGAAAGGTAAAACTGCCTAACCATCAGGCAATGAGAAACCAGATTACCTGCTTGACACAGCTTCAAGGACGATGTGTGTGCCCTGTTCCAAATTAAACTTCAAAAGAATACCATAATCAAACAAACTGAACATATGAGGTATCCAAGGACAGCACAACAAAAGGCAGCTTTGCAGGGACAGAAAGAAAGAAAGAAAGGAATGGGAAGCAATATAGTCAACCCTCATGGGCAAAAGAATAGAAACTCAGAAAGGAAGTGAAAACTGAGGTATCCAATTATACTTGAACAAGGTAATAAAACTGGGGTAAGTTTTTTAATTAATTGCATAGGCAAAAATTCTATACACCTCCAGACCCATATAGACCAATCAGCTGCTCTTCTAAAGGCTTCCTTCACAGTTTAGAAAAAAGAGGGAAATCAGAGCTGTGAGTGACCTGTGTAGTAATCCAGTAACGGCAAATTCTGAAGATTTCCCACCTCTGGTGACTGTTCACACCAATAGGAAAAAGTCTTTTTGCATTACTGTGAGTAGGATAAGATCTGTGCTAGATCTCTAGAGGATCTAGCCTTGTCATATTTCTCTATGAGTGAATTTTGGGGGGAGGAAACAAAAAAAAGAAATCTAGAAAGCAGCATCAGTACAACTGCATCCAAAAACTATTTTGAATGCTGGTTGAGTCTAAGAAAATCCAATTCGGAGGAGCGCTGGGTATTCCCTGTGTATATCTGAGGCTGGTGAAAGCGTGACTAAACATGTTAGTTTTTCAAACCTAAGCATCTCAGTCAAACCAGATGAAACAATACCAAGAGTCTGAAACCTGCCCCTTAAAAAGGAAGATATGTGGGTGGGGGTCAGGTGTCTTTGATGCAGGCCAGATACAGCACAGGAATGTGCAATATCCTGCTTCCTTCAACACCAGAAAAATCAAAGGGCTAGAGATCGTCTCCCTGCTCACAGCTCCAATCCTTCCAGCCAGAAGGTTCTCCATAGAGGGGACCTCTCTCAGGGGACTGCTCCAAGGCTGTGCCTGTCCGTCTGTGCATCTGCATTTTTTTCTTTATGTTTTTCCCTGGCTGACTTGTTGTTGTTGTTTGTTGTTGTTTGTTGCTTTTGTTGTTGTTTGTTGCTTTTGTTGTTGTTGTGGTAGCAGTTTTCTCTTTCTGACTCCATATTCCACCACTTAAATAGCCCTGTGCCAGTCCACCCTGTACATAGTCCTGAAAGGTGCTGGGCACAGTTTTAGTCTGGAGACCAGTCCCACGCCATAAAGCAATTTAAGTTTTTGCACTCAGTGTGGTATTTATAATTACCTACTTCTGTCTGCACTGATGCTGCTGGGGATGTTCTGAGCATTTAGCAAGCACTTGCACAGGCCCCTCCCAGGCTGCAGGGTACTAACCAAGCATGGCAGCTCCCTCAGACCCCCACGAGCTGCCTCTGCAACCAACGTGAAGCTCTCTGGCGTATTCTAACTGCATTCAGAGCACTCACAAAGATTGCACACATACAGTCTTCAGCATTCTGCAGCTTAACACTCTACCTGTAAAGCAGCAGTCTTATACCTCAAACTTCCAAAGGCTGTGGGACAGTAACTTAAATAATATTTGTGAAGTACACAGAAATGTTATTATCAGCAGCAGAGTCCACACAGAAATTAATATTTGTTTACTCAGAACAGGCTTAGCTCTGAATGTACAGCAAACAAAGGGCATTGAACACTGAAGGCTAGTGATAAGGGAAAAAAAAAATATGGGCACTTCCTCACCATCGCGTGCATTGAGGAACAAGGAGCAAAATAAGAAGTGATTAACAATTCAAACATCTGTTATATTATATATGTGCAGGGATAAATTCTAGACTGAATAGAGACTATGTTCTTAAAATTCTTTTTTGTTCTTTTTTCTTAAATTTTCTTACATGCACTGTATTTAAATTCTGGAAATATTGCTTTAAATGCAAAACAAATAATACTTACAAAATATATTTTTTAAATTCAATTACTTACTAATGGGGTAGGATGCATTTCACCACCCAGACTGTCAACCAGTAGTCCAAAACTTGCAGAGAGCCTTTTGCAGGAAAGTCTCACAAATGCCTAATAGTCATATTCCATTTCCTACCTTTGCTTAGTTAAGACTGAACATAACCAACGATTTGACAATCTCAGGAAATATAGAAGAGCTCAAAGAAAAGTAGAAACAACAAAAAATTTCAGTGTCTGAGGGTGAAATTAGCGGAGAACACTAAGGAGGATGGGGGATACAAAGTAAGCAAGCAAACCAGACAGTCAATTTTCTTCCCTTCCTCTGCCAGATGCATGCCAGCTCTAACGAAAGCAGCAGCTAAGCAGTCCTGCCAGCCCTCCAGGTTGGAGACAGATATGATGACAAGGAATGCGAGGAATGAGGCACTGCTGCTGCTGTTACATCTGTTTGAAAATCTGACATCAGCTTCCTTTGAAAGCTAACTAACCCAGCAATTTTTGCAGCTATTAACGGAACACACTTGGTATCATTGAACTCAAGGTGCAGGAAGAATCAGCCCCAAATCCATCCAGTCTAACAGCTGGATTGTTTTTATTTTACCCGTTAAGCTTTTGCTGTCCATATCTTTTGATAGACATGGTTATTTTGTTTTTTTAATTAAGTCCAAGTCATTAAAAAGGGTAGAAAACAATAATCGTGAGCATGATCTCCAAAAATGTTAGAACATTTTAAAAATTTTGGCCTTCATAAAAGATAGAAAAACATAAAAAGAATGAGGACAAAATGTGGGAAATGAATGGCTGCAGCTGGGTGTCCCCAGCTCAGTATTCCTGTCACTAGTAGTGCATTATGCCACAACAAAAAAATCAGCAAACTGGAAATTCCTCCTGCTGTGCACAAATGAAGCCAGAAATGACTGTCCCTGCTGCCTGTACAGAAAACATCAACGTCTATGTGATGCTTCACAAGCTGGGTATGTTTGGGTAGCTCTAGACTACAGAGCATGAGCAGCAATTTTCATGATTCAGCAGCACACTTAGGCACGACGTGGTTTCATTTCCATTCTGATGTGGATCCTGTCAAAAGATCTTTGTGTAACCAGAAGAGGATCTGAGATAGCCAAGGCGAAAATAATAATAATATTTTTTGAAGTTCCAGACAGAAAAGTACTGAATGTCACTCACCAGTTTAGTGCAAAAAACTAAGGAAAATTACCATTTTTATAATGCTCTTTTCCCCACCAGTTGCCGATATTTTTCCCAGGGCTTTTTAGAGGCAGAATGCTGCCTTTGTGGTAAACAATTCTACAACTTCCTAATCTGTACATTTGTGTGAACAACTGTTATTGATATAACTGCAAAATATCACAGTCTCTTCTTACGATATAATTAAGCATTAGACATGATAAGATTATTATTAATAAAAATTTGTTGCCTTCCAATATGGTTGCCACAAGTGAGGTTTTTGAACTCTCATATTGCCTGATTGTATAAAGTGCAAGAGCCAGCTTTCTGTTTTGTATAGAATGCAGAAAGGGTTAACCACAGAATATAGACTATTGAGCAAAAACTGATAATGCGATGTTACCCACTCCGTGATTTAGTGTCAGATCATAATCTGGAAGAGAAAAGACTTTTTCCTTGATCTAATTAGAAAGTAGACAGTTTTTACCAGCTGGCAAGATTTCTCCCCAAATAAATTTCAAATAGAACCAAAAGAATGGCTGACTGTAGAAACAAATGGAGACATCACCGCTTTTTGTAAGCAAGTTAGAGGATGTATCATAAATAAGGAACAAGAGAAGAAGCTTAAACAGAGCAAATAAAAAAATAATAATAAATGACCAGGATTAAGATGATATTAACCCCAAAATTATAAAGGAACTCAAGCAAACTGCTGGAAAAAAATAACAGCTTGTAATCTCTCTTCTGTTAGTGCTTTCATCTGATGAGTGAGAGGTGGCAAACAGGACGTCAATTTCTTAAAGAATTTTCACAAGGAAGCTGGAGACTTCTAACTCTGGCCATATCTACGCTGGGAAAATTAGTAGAAGTTATAGTAAATAACAGTAGTACACGTGGATAAATATATATTTGGGGGAAAAATAGCAGAAGTTTCCACATGGTTAGCAAATTTATGGGAGTTCTTCACAGGGTCAACAAGTACATTCAGCTGATACAAACTACCTGGCTTTCTAAAGGTGTGCTTTTTTAAAAGTGCCTCTTCAGCACATTTTCAGAAAACTAGTTAGTTGTGGCATTGCATGGTGAATACCTCCATGGTTAAAAGTCAGGAAACACAAAACAGAATAGAAATAGAACAGAACAAGATCATTGAGATCGAGAAAAATTGGATGTTGATGCTGCTCCATATAGTGATGATTAATCAGGAAGGATTTGAGCAACAAGTAGAAAACATCGCCTGATTATATGAGCTAATTCTGAGTAGGAACAGGAGAGAATGGTGGTGAAAGAATGCAGAGATGCTTTGCACATCACATAATGAAAAGCAAGTTTTAGATCAGTAGAGATAAATGTAAAGAAATGTAAAGAAAAGCACAAGGGGAAGAAAGACCCTAAATTTATAGACAAAGTCATGGGCTCTGAGCTGATTATTAAGAAAAAAATTGAGAACAAAACATTCCACTGTAAGGAATCAGGGTTCCCTACATATTAAGGTCTGTAATTCTGTTGCTGCATTTTAAAAAGGACACAGCAGAACCAGAATAAATGCATGAAAAAGATAATTAGGAATGTGAAAGGGCTTCAATAGAGGTGATGACTAAGTAGAGTAAGACTCTCATCTGGCTCAGAGGGAGTCCTGGGGAATTAAGATAAGAGTCTTTAAAACCATAGGCAGCAGGAAGAAGGCACATGGATCAACCATTCATATTTTCTTTTAACTTAAGTACTAAATGTCACTGAAAACACTGAAGCACACTTCAAGACAGAGGGGTTCTTAGGTGTTGTTATATATTGGAATTTCTTGACAGAACAGTTTGTGGACCCAAAGTTTAGCTGGCTTGAAAAGAACATTAGTCAAGTTCATACAAGAGAAATCCCTCAGGAATTACTATCTGTCCAGAAATCACATCTAGCTCATGTCTTTTTCAGAATATTAAAGGAGTAAAAGTCCCTTTGCCCCTGCCACCTGTGTCAGACAACCTGGAAGTTGATAATAGACAGATTGGTCTGAGAGGTCTCTCCCGAGACCAGCACCGGCCAAAAAAATGTCTTTGGAGAGCAGCAGGAGAGTAGAGGGATTTTGATATATAATACTCTAGGACTGAGGCAAGGATGCTAAAAATCTGGATTTACGATAGAATAAGCTGAAACAATTAATAAATTCTGGCAATACTAGAACTTTCTATGAGGTCAGGGGAATATCAGACGAGTCTCTGGGGAAACACCACTACATGTTTGTCCTGTCCTTATATTCTTAGCAGTAGATATCTGTCAGTGGATATAGCAAATGGAGCTAGACACAACTTCAGTCTGACCTGCTACTGGTATTTTGTTTGATCTGAGCTCTGTTTTTACGGCACCATGCAGGTAGGCAGTGACACGGCTTAAAGAGCATCGCCCTGCTCCTCGGGCTTTGACTGCTGGGTTCAGGGCCAGCTTAGGGAGAGCACAGCTGCTGACTTTGAAAGCTGCTGTGAAGAAAACTAGAAGAAGCCCCAGCAGACACTGCCCCTCCTTCCCCTGGGAACTGCTTTTAGTGTTGATGCCCTTCACCTCTCCCTGAGCTATGTTGCAGCTTTGTTATGGCCATGCCTGCACCTGGCCATGTACCCCGCTGATTGGAGTTCCTGCTCCTGGCCCACAGGCTGACTGCCCCCTGCACCCTGGGTCCTGTCTTGTCACCATGACCTCCTCTGGTGACCACTGGCCCGCAGCTCTCCCTTGTTCTCTGCCCCAGCCCTTCTCTGCTCAGCTTGCTGGGCACGTTGGGTCTGCACAGCCAGGGATGGCACAGCCCCTGCAGCCTGGGGACACCCACCATGCCCTTCCCTGTGGCCCATGCTTTACCCCAACAGCAGTGCAGAGGTTTGATCAGTATCTTCTGTTAATATTTACCCTGGATCAGAACACATCCATAAAACATGTGAAATCTGAATAGGCAAAAAGACTGCGACAGCATCTTTTGTCTTTAAAAGAAGTATCTCCTAGCACACTGCCACAATTCAGAAGAGCTTCATTTATGTAAAGATATCTACTGTGAAATTCCATTGATTGCATAATACAACGTTTCCTTTTGGAACTGGCAGCTAAAATATATGAAGCCCTTTATTGTAGAAGACTTATGTCCAAAGTTAGTATAGAGGAAAAGTGGAAAGAAGGCTAAATACAGGCTGTTCTCTTTTTCTTTACTGTGCTTTTAGAATAATGTTCCTCATTCCTGTGCATTTCTTGCTCCAGAAGCACTGCAAGAAATAACTGAAACTGTCTGCTCTAGTAGGATAGCAAAATTGCGAAGCTCTGGCTCTGAACACAAGTGTAAATGTACACTGAAAGCCAAAAAAAACCAGAGGGAAAGGGGAAAAAATCCTAATTGACATTTTCGTTTTTGCTTGGTTCATGGCTGTACATATTCCACTAAATAATATATTGCATTAAATTTTCAAATATTACAATTTTCAAAATGTTGGCTCCTTCCTTCTGGTTTGCTTACCAGTGGAGTTCATTTATTTGATTTTTTCCATACTTCTGAAAATTTGAATTTTCCTGTTTAGTTTTATCGTGGGAATCTTAACTCATTTAGTCAGCTGATTCCAGGAACTGAGGTTTTAAAAGTTGAACATTAAACATTGAACAATTAGCAGGAAAGCTCTAAGAGTTGGCAACAATTAGAACTGCAAGGACTTTTGGTTTTAGCTCTTAAAGTTTTACAGTTTGGAATCAGTATAATTCCATCATCAATAGGATGATGGAAACAGTAGGAGGCTTTTCATACTGTCTCCCAAAATCTCTCATCTTCAAACTAGGTTTCCTACAAAATGGTGCCAAAAAATCAAAAAAGGGGCTTTTATACATAACATATTACTTGTTATATGCACATGTACTTAAATCCTGATCAGATGTTTCACATTTCTTGCTTTCCCCACCCCTTTTGCTCATTTGTTTAATTGTCTGTTACCATTAGGTTTCTTCATGTCTCGGTAAAACATGTTGCTAGCATTCAGCTAGTGAGTCAAGAGTTCAGGAAGATTTTTCCTTTAGAGACAATTTAAAGTACTAATTCTGTGAAATCAGGTCTGCATATATTATAAAGATTAGAAGTTAAAATTAGACATGAACAGTTCCCACTTCCCTCAAAAATGTCTTTTGTGTTCAAGAAAGAGGAAAAAAAAGAGTGACTATTAGGAAGAGAATTAGAGAAAAAGACAAAGTTCAGAATAGACTTAATTTTAATACCCGGTATCACTAGAATTATTTCCACTTGAATCCTATCTAAACCAGAATGAGATTTCAGGTAAAGCTTTCTGAAATAAAGTTATGTATGTAATTATGATAAATTACACAAAAGGAAAAAAAAAAGGGTTGTATTAGTAAACCTTGCTCTCCTTCAGGCATTACTGCAGATTAGATCTAAGACATGTCTGGGCTCAGGAAAAGCTGCTGCTGCTAACTCAGATGAGGAACACAGGTTCCTTTCCAGTTACATTTCGGTGTGAGTTCACCTGTAGTAGCAACTTTCTGTTCTTTGCCTTTTGTCTTCTGTTGCTAAGTGATATTTGCCTCTTTCCTTCATCCTGCCTCTTGAGTTCAAATGAGAAAGATAGGCTCAACCTCTCATGAGCATATCTGTGAGAGGTGTGTAACAGCTAAGGTTTCCTTGTCATTGCCCTGCAAGGAGAAATTCAGATACCTGATTTTCCATTTACAATGCCAAAACCTAAACATTATGCCCTCATATAGTCTCTCTCACTCACTATCTTTTAAACCACATATTAACAAGACTGAAAGTTTCTTTCCAAAGAAGCCTCTGAGCATTTTGGCTGGCTTACATAGGGTCTGATTTCTTCACATGCAACAGAAATACCATAGTAATCAATCCACTAAGGGAGAAAAATTAAATATTCCCCCAGCTATTCAACTTCTAAAGGATTCCAGCAGTTTCTGAATTTAATTACTGACAAGTTTAGATATGCTGGGAGATTCCAGGGCTGATTTTATGCTCTTTCCTTTGAACCTCTCTTGTCAGACTTTCTCACAGTCCTTCATAAATGAAGGCCCCAATTGTTTAGACTAAATTGGAACATTGTGTTTATGTCCACGCAGCGTAATACTAAACATAAACAAAATCACATGAAAATTCTTGGTATGAGAAGACGTATCTCCAATGTAACTGTTTTATCAAAGAGCACATAATTTATCTTAACATGCAGAAAACAATATTGCTATTTAAATCCAAACAAATTGTACTGAAATGTAAAAGAACATACAGATTTATTCTCAATAAAGCAAATGAGCACTGATTTTTTCCACCCAGTATTTAGACAATTTACTGTGGTACAAATATGTTCAACACTAACCCAAAATTTAAGGCCACTGCTGAGGCTCAGTTGCACATAGCAAAGACCATTGAGCAAACTTGCACAAAGTCAGCTATATCAGTGCATGCATTTTCCAAGCTGGAGGATGTTTGTGTGTACATAGGGCCTTTGAATTCGAAATCAGAGTTCCCAGCTACACAGAGCTGGCAGCTCTTGGATTTTGAGTACTGTAGCCTGAAGTCAAATAAATTGTTCAAAGACAATGTAGCTGCACATTCATGCTCAGCTACAAAGGTCACATGCTTGAGATGCAGAGGTCCAAGAAAAAGACTGAACAAGAGTTTGTGGTTGGAAGGAAAGTTCTTGAAAATATTTTGTCTTTACATTCATAGCAGAATACTCTTGAGCAGAGACATTTCCCTTTTATTGTAATTACAAACACTTCATCATAAAACACCTGAAGTTTCTTTAAATTAAAAAGTAAGATTATTAAAATATTCTCTTTACCAGAAAAAATTAACATTTCTCTTCACTCTTTCCAATATCATTACAAAGCAGTCCACTTTATTCTTTTCCTCTACTTAAGTAAAAATGCTGAACATAGGAAGATCAGAACTAAACAGATACTCAACTGCAAAACTCAAAGAATGATTTCCTGATTCCTACTCCATTCATCATTCCATTCTTACTACAACAGTGGTCCACACACCACCAGTAATGACATTTGAGGTCCACTGATGTTTGGAATTTCAGTAAGTGGCAACGACACTCAGGAATCTTAGAAAGGCTGGGGCTGGATGTGTTAATCTTAGATACTTGTTGACTTGCTCTGTCCCGTTAATAAATTGTCGGCAATCACATTATTGCCAGTGAGTAACTGAAAATACTAGGAATAAGCGCAAAGCTTTATGTAGCTTAAACATAGGAGGTTTAGAGGTGCTACCCTTTTCTAATGCCTGTAGTGAGATTTTCATTACCAAGGACAAGAGTTCTAAATGGATGTCTCTCAATGTCACTTGCGACTTGAAGCAAACCATAATTAAACAAGCACTTTCAACTCTGAAGAATCAATGAAGCATGCAGACACACACCACAAGGGAGAAACCAAACCATATGTCTGTATTTTGGGGCATTTTACAAGATGCTTGACATACTTACTATGGGGTTATTACAAGGAAACAAATAATTGAACACAAAAAGATTTTTTGTTGCAAAAGTAAAACTCAAATCCTTTGCACTTACATTCTCATGAATGAAAACTCAGAAATCATTGCTGTACTTCCAAAGACCTACATTTTCAGCCTGTGACACTGTGTTTTACCCTCAATACACAAATACACCCATGAATCTCTTTGGAGGCATTGGAAACATGCATATTCGTGTGTAAGCATGTTTTGGATTTAATGAGCAGTGAAAAATTAAGTGACAGTGATAACACTTCAACATAGTTTATAAACTGTATTCGGGAATGTACATGCACTGTAAGGGCAGTGCCACACTATTAACTGAAACAAAAATAAACAGCTTCAGTACGTACTTCCTCACACAAAAATACCTCATTGACGGCCTTACTTAATGTTCTGTAAGAACATCATATTTAGAAAACAGCAAGCAGCAGAGAACTGTTCTGCAGAAGCAGTTCCTCTGAGGAGCTAACTTCAGATGCAAAAGGAAATTATTTTAGCTAGCTTTTACCTTGCACCAGAATTCATTCTCTGTTGACGGGAAACAAAGATTAAGTTTCAGTTTCTTTGTGAAGCTAAACTGCCTTCAGCAGGAAGACCTGAGCAGGAGAGCAGACTCAAATTGGATGGAAAATCCCCATGTCACCGATAACTGCTAGCTAGCTGGATTCTCAGACACATCCTAAGTTTAATTTTTTAGCACCATTAAAATTCAACCAGTATATGGCATGACCTCTCTTCACTGTGCTGTACTAATGAGGCAAAAAAAAGGAGGAGCTTCTCCCTACAGACCCTTATCTCATAGATTCCTTGGCTATGTTTGAGGTGACCAGGTGCCCTCTTAAAAAAAGGACTTTAAACAGGTGTTATCATCATGAGGATAGAACCAGACCAGAGGATGAAGTAACTTTGCTTGAAATACATTAATTTTATATAAAGGAGGTGTAAGATTGAGAGAACCAGAGTTGATACAGGTCACTGAGGTGGAAGTGGAAAAATACCACGGGATAAAAAAAAACCCATCTGCTAAAGTTAAGACACTGGAAATGGAAGGAAAAATACTGTACAGATGAAAAAATGCACATTTAAATTAAAGAGTTAACAAAAGGTTGGAAATAGGGAACTATGAGAGTATTTCCTATCAGAGGTGGCTGGAGAGGATATTATTCTAATTCAGAGAAACATGATTATGTTCTCTTCTCCCTTTTTTTTCAATCCAGCATAAAAGAAACCACTGTACGTTGGAATTGTACTTGTATGTAAATAGAGAAAACCCCAATAAAATAAAAGGGAACCAACTAGTATATTCTTTAGGGGGAATCCAGATTACCATGGCTAGGTGGGTCAGTATACATAGCAAAGAACAAGTAAGGTAGGATTGTTTCCTTAAAGAGTTTGGAACCCTGCATGATTCCAATTTTGAAGCTGTAGCTAGGAGACATGATCTAGCATTTCAACTACACTCAGCAGCAATTTTCTTTACTAGGTGGCTTCTCATGGACTGTGACAGGGAGGGAACCAGACAAAAACTGAGCACAATACAGTCTATGAAATGGTGCTTTGGGATTTTATTGTAAAACCTCTATACCCAAGCATACAGCAATAAAAGAAAATAATAAAGGTGTTGGATGAAAGTGAGGTCAAACTCACCAGTAGGCACATACTACAGGAGATCTTAGCTAAAGAAACGGGAATGGGCATTTCCAAAGACTACAGAAAGAGAGGTGTTTGTACACGCACCAACAGAAGGTTTCCTTGTACAAAACAAAAGCAAGAAACAGAGACAGGAAGGAAATCACAGGGAATAGCTTGAGTAATAGCCAAAATGCTGTTTCAGATCTGTGTAAATGTCAAGGTAGAGAACAGAAAGCAGGGATATCTCACACGGAGTGCTAAAAATCGATTCTCTGATCAAACAAAATTATGTGAGAAAGAGGGAAAAAGAAAGCAAAAGGAACAAGCACTTTGAATAAGAGTTCTACTCCCAAAAGTTATTCTTTCCACCTGTGAAAATAAAACCCAGAGTCCTAGCAGAGCTGGTAGATATGAATAACAAACTGCAAACATTAGCTGAAAGAGCAAAAGTGTAATATGATAACTAAAACACAAGGCACAGGAAGAAGAATATTCAGAGTAAAAAGTGGTCAGATGGAGAACACTTCCAGCTTAAAATTTTGTAATCTTTTTATCTTTCAGCTCCCAGATGAAAATGGTTGACAAAAACACTAGAACAAAGATGGAGAAAGAAACACAAACAAATACTCTTTCTTCCATTTTCATCAAAAGTAATGAAGACTAAAGAAAATTAAATGACTGCCAAAGGGAGGAATTAATGCAAGTAGGAGAATTATTTTTAAAGGAACATAAATAATATTAGAAGGAAGCACACAGTGTGAAGCCTCTCAGGTGTCAGAGAGGCAGAGAGTGCAGTAGATTCATTATTTTCCCGGGTTCCTTTTAATCTATGCTTATAAAACACTATTTTAAAACTTCGCTGGCTAATTTTCCAGTTCTGAACTCTTTTGCATACAGAATTTGTCAGATGCCAGGGAAAAAACTAAGCCTCAAAAATCATAGCATCATCTCTCATAAGAAACTCTCATTTTCCCATTACCAGAAAAATGAAGCCTTACTGCAAAGCGAGAGAAAGAGGAATTAGTAACTATAAAGTGAATATGCATCATGTAACTATGGTGGCTCCGGTGCTGCCCTCACTAATGAACAAGACACATGGGAACAGCCATTTCTACCAGATCAGGCTATGTATGTTGCACAGAGACATCATCCACAGAAATTCTTGTGGAGTGCTAGCGTGGGAGTGCTGTGCTCAATGTATCTTTCTGATTCTGTATCCTTGCCCAATATATAGCTGCTGGCATGCTGAGGCAAAATCTAAATATGGAAAAGAGTTAAAGGGGAAGTACTAGATATAAGATTTAGATGGAGGCAGAAGATCTCTTGTACTAGGTCTGCCTTTTAGACTTTATTTCAGAGTTTAGCTTTCAGCACAGCTCAGAAGCTGAAGTATATTGGAAAATACTTCTCAGGTTCATTCAAACTATAATCAACAAATATCATCATGAAGAATATGATGCCAGTTTATGTTCCTTATCAGTAACAGTGGTTGATATCAGAATCAGACTATGTAAATAATTTTGAAATCTGATTTGAGGAATATATTCTTGACAATGAACTCTTTGGATTAACAGTGAATGTTAAGGCATTTACTCAGTATGCCTAAGGTTTCATCATTCTTACGTAGGAGTATGTACAGTATAGCTTTTTGTTCCCTTAATTGCCATTTCACCATGTGATCCAAATGGTTTCCTTGCAGTGATCCACTGGGTTTCCAAATGGTATCAAGAGATTTAGAAAATGAGGGTAAGTTCTCACACTGCCTTCAGAGCTGAGGAAGGAGTTTGCCAGCCTGAGATGGACATTTGGGCTATCTACCCATTGACCTAAATTAGGAGCTCTTTCTGACAGCTGGAAGAATGTCTGTCAAGAAGCTGAAATATGTTCATTTCAAAACATTTGAAATGTAAGTGGAAAAATCCCTATGTTTTCTTGAATAGGAATTTACACATGTATTCTTTTCTTTACAAGTATAGGCTTAGAAATTGCCCAGGGACTAGGAACCCAGGAATTAAATCAGGACTTGACGCTCCCAAGAAACAAATAATGACAAGAATAATTTGAAAGGCTTGCTTTTTTTTTT
>VYXC01012111.1:1289187-1340533 GCA_013397175.1 Platysteira castanea | reverse complement strand
TTTTTCTCCTTATTTTCTCCCTGAAATTACAATAGGTAGATTTTGGGGGCTTTTTAACCCAGCAATCCCCCTTAGTTTTTGAAACTACTCTGCTTGATTGCCTTTTTTTAAAAATTCAGGTCAAGCCCAATGAAGAAGACTGTATAGATTGTTACCTTTATTTTTGAAAGAGAAGAAGGAATTAACAAGAAATTGGTCAGAAATTCTACTGTGAAGCTCTGATGGCATGTGGGCACGTTCACAAGCTTGGTTACCTAGAGATTTCCTCAGTGAAGAAAGCAGGTTGGGACTCACCATAAGTTTCCTAGCATGATGCATTTCTGTGATTTGAGAAGGTTGACTCTGGCACCACTGGAATGGCTGCATTGCAAACATATGTTATGCCCAAGTAAAGGTCCAAGCCTGGCAATTTTTAAGGCAAAAAATAAAAGGATGCAATCCTTTCCTGGAAAAAAAAAAAAAAAGGATTCTCTTTTGTCAATGAATGTGAGGAATAATAGGTTTTAAAATCCTAAAAATGAATTATAGAACCACTGACTGCCAAGTTTAATTACAGGTGGACCAAACATTATGTGGTGGAAAAGAGGAGTTTTCTGTTCTGATGCCTCTCCCTTCATACAGGCACCAATAAATGAAAACAGAATATGATCCACTTTCTACATTTACTTTTCTGTCAGTAAGAAGTGACATATATTCATACATCGTGTAGAACAAACATGGGATAGAGATTTTCCACTCTAAACAAAAAAAATCTTAAGTCTTTTGTAAGGACATGCAAAAGTTAAAATAAAAACACTCTGGCAGGTTCTTTTCCCAGAAAGGGAACACAGTTGCTGCTACTACCATCCAGTGAAAGGCTGAATTGTGTCTCTACATGAAACTGCTGCTTGCACATTACATCTCTTCCCCTACTTCTCCTCAACAAGAGAAAAAATGTACGAAACTTTCTCCAACACCTCTGACAAGGTATGCTCATTTACATGCAGGTGTCACATCCTGATCTAGTTTACCTGACCTTGCTGTCCCAAGAAGCATTATTCCAATGCCTAATAACTGTAACACCTCAGAAATTCTGGTGATGGCTGAAATGGAATAAATAGTCTTTTCTGAACCTTATACAATAAGGAAAGAAATTTTCAGTGAGTCACGTCTGTCTGAGCATAATTTGATATTATATAGATATGAAGATGCACATTTATGGTACTGTTTTGGCATTAATAGCAATTGAGCATCCCCAGGATAAGGCGACATACTATGGGAAATTAAGGATCACAGGACTTCAGTCTCTTTTAGATCTCTGGCTGACATTTTCCAAGTCATAGGGCTTTATGAATTCTTACTGATCTCCATAAACACATCTCTTTGATGTTTAAAGTCTCAGCTGGAGTCACATTTTGTAAGCCAATAGCACCATTCAAAATATTTACGTCCTTTGACTCAAGGTTCAAAACAGGTCAAGATTCACTTTGCATAATCACTTTGAGTAAGCACAGTATTTCTTTTACAACAGTTTGAGGGACAGGCATGTTGAGTATTTTAAGACACTATACCTCATGCAACTTTGGCCCTGGTACCAAAGAACTATAACCTTTTAGTGAAGGAGAACAAAGTGGTCAGTTCTTTGCACAGTAAGCCAGTTTTTACTGTACTGAAATCAGCTTCAGTAGTCTGTAATTTTTCCATGACAAGAATCAAACTATAACAACACTCTGAAAATGGAAATTGTGTACATAGTTTACTGTGGCTCTAATCTAAACAAAAACTACCTATGAAAAGAATTTAGTAGAAAGAGATGGTGATTAAGTCAATAGGGTTCATTAGGCATTAATCTCACAGGATTTAATAAATAATGACATCCTTTCTCCAGATTTTTTTAAGTCATATATATTTTCTCTAGTAGGAAACAAAATGGCAGATTTCAATTTATAGAGCTCTCTGTGGAATATCAATTTTATGTATATCACCACAGGTTTTACTTTGCAAGACTTAGATTTGTGGTTCCAGTGCTCTTCTGCTTCCTAGGTATTCTTGGCAAAATGCTGAAGCCCCCAACAGGATGTCAGTACTTCGGCTAGATGATCCAGAGAGGGTGTGAGACAGATAGAGAGGAGGAGTAGTTCCTTCATTTCTCATCGATTTGCATAGCTCATTCTGTCTGGGCTGCAGGGCCCAAACCAGCTGCTACACAAGAAATGGCAATTGCCACATAGAAAGGCTCACTCCAAATCATTCCATAACCCACATTCCAGATACCCCTGCTCTCAAAGCCAGAGTCAAATAGAGGATTATATTAAACATACGTGTCAGTTTCAACTTCTTTGCAGCTGAGCCTGAATGATGCTGCTGTCTTCTCTCTCTCATTTGCATTCTCCCATCTGTTCTTGCTTCATTTCCTGACACCCCTCAGAAATTATTACACTCCTTTCTCAGTCCTCCTCCATTTCCTTCCTTCTCCCATTACAGCCTCTGTCACTGCCTCCTCACTTGCCTTTGCCTTTCCAGACTCTCATAATCCTTCCTCCTTCCCCAGCTTCAACCATCACAAGTCCTTCCCTCCCTTGTTCTGTCTTGCTTCTCCCCATCAGCAGCTGTGTCAGGGCTGAAAGCTTCCTGAACCTGCCGACTTTACAGCAAATCTGTACAAATACAGCAAAAAACATGGTAGTCTATAAGCCTTATGTGACAATATATTGCAGTTTCATCTTTCACCAAGCATGCATATAGCCTTTACAGTGATATAAATAAAGGATGTGTCATTTAAATGAGATGTATTTTTTCTTTATATTTCAGTTAATTATTTTTTTATGCATTGCAAAATGAAAGAAATATTTAGGTATTCTCCCAGCCCCAGAAATTTTGCAGAAAATTCTGGTGAATTACTGGCTAGGCTATTTAAAGGGACATGGGAAATTACCAATTATCTTTCAATATTTTCAGTTTTTACATCTCAGAATAGTCTACCACACACAACTAAACTAACGGAACATGGCTGCTTCATGAAATAAATACCTTCACATTGTCCTCCCTGTATGAAATCCTTTAAAAGGTGAGCAGAAAATGCCTAGGCATTTTATGATGATCCAGCAGAGAACATCATGACCACTGAGGTGCCAGAGCACATCCAGATGTACTACAAAAACTGCTTTACATTGAAATCATCAACTACTTTTACAAGGGGCTACCTTAGAAGACTGCCCAGGTTATTAAGGATTTACCGTGCCAAACTACAAGACAGAGCTTTTAACCACAGAGAAAACTGAGCTGACAACTACAATGCTGTTATCCTTGCATCCATATACTTCAATCCAACTGCAACAATCCACAGATAAATCCACTTTCCAGGACCTGCTTCTGTTTCCCTCCTGTTGCATCCACACTCTTAACATTTCTAAAGGAATGGCATGACACAAACCCACTGTGAAACCAATGGGCAATTCTGACTGTAAGGTAATGTGGCAGAAGAGAATTTCATGAGGACCTATGGGATCTACTTGACTTACACATCTCTCTGTCATTCTCTAGCAAAGACAAATCAATTCTGTGAGGAAAACTAAAATTTAGAAAGAATTGCTGTCATGAAAATTGCCCCTGCTTTATTTCAGGAAGGCCTTTTTTTATCTTGTGGGTGATCATATGAGAATAGCCAGTGGATTGATGCTCTGTGGAACAGGTTGCAAAAATACAGAAAAGAAATATCTCTGCTTAAGAAATTTCTTCCCTCTGTGATCTAAAGCATTATCCACGGTCTGCAGGGGCCTAAAGATTATTAGGGAAAGCTAACCAGCTTATGATATGGGGGTCCACTCCATACCAGGATTTTTACTGCTCACTTAAGAAGGTTGAAAATCACTGTTCTAGATCCTTTACAAGCAGGTTTTCTCTGTACAGTTGCATCCTGCCAGAACAGCTACAGAACAGGCATTAATTATGTTTTCACAGCTTATTTCTCTGTACTGCCCTATTTCTATGTGTCACTGTTCTTACCTAATTTTACCATTAGCAAACCCTAACTTCAGATAGGGCCCAATGAGAGTGTGCAGAATCCACCCACAGAGAACTCTGGCGAGTTTGCTGGGATTTCCCACACTGAATCAGGAACAGAAAATGTATGTAATGTGCACAGCTGGTTGTATTTATAGGTTATGACTCCTCTGACCAATAATATATTTGGGGATTTTGCTGTTACACAAGTTACTCAACTCTCTTTGCTTTATATTAGGTGTCAAGGAAGAAAGTTGTACTGGGTTGTAGAAATAAGATGGCATAAGCATCTACAATTAAAGCACAAAAACAGATCCATTGTCATAGGGTAGCCTTGAATTAGGCCCTCAAAAAGTAGTTCTACTTTGACATCTTGAATTTTTGCTTTGATTCCAAGTGAGGAAAAGGGGACCTACATGCATGATGTAACTTGACCATGAATGCCCAAAAAAATAATTTATTCTGGTTTTTTACCTTGTATGCAGCCTTGCATAGGTTTATTTTTATATCTGTGGCATCTTTATTTGCTGCTGTCTCTTCCTAAAAACAATAAGCCCTTCCTGTGCTTTTGCAGACTATTGTAAGTAAACAATTCTCCTTTTGGTTTTAAAATTATCTTTTGTACAAGAAACATTTGTCCTACATAACAGCCAGTAAATTAAAGATTGCACTGAGTGGGAGATACATCTGTGTATAATATATTACAGAAAGTTTTATGACTTCTTACATAGTGACTTCTCTGCTATTTTACTGGTGTGGGCCACAAGCCATTCTGGAGTGATCAAGAAGTCAGAAACTTCTCAAGTGACGTATTTTCAGTGAAAATTACAACAGGCATCTTGTGTTTTATGTGGATCTGGACTTTCCCTACTTCCCAATCTCTTCTTCCACATTGGTTTATGACCAGATTTTCAAAAGAGCTTTAACAGAGTAGACCATTTTGAAGACCTGACTGAAAACCTATAAAAATCTTGGAAGCTTAAAAACCAAACATCAGAAACCTGGAAATCTTGTCTGTATCTAGTGCCTGACCTAATATGCCAGGCTATCTCTTTTTTGGAAGTTTTCAAAATCACTTGCAAGATCTCAAGGAAAGTGTTGAAACTGTTTCTGCACAAGCCCTACTCCATTCCAATATCTTTAGAATAGTTGGAGAAAATCAAATAGAGCATTTTTATCCAAATAGATGTTCGTGAGTTATTGCTCCTTAGAGTATTTCTCTTTCCTGCATCCCCACCACCACCCACCCGGTTTCATACTTCTATTCTTCCACTTATATCATTCCTCAGCTGAACTACATGCTGATCCTTCTACTTTCAGTAAGTATAACCTTGAATTAGGCCCTCACCCTCAGATTTTAACAACTACCATTACAGTCTTTAATTTTCGTTTATCAGGCATGAAAGTGACAATTCTGCTTGATAGAATATATTGAGAAAGAACTATTTGCTCTTCATCTTCTGTTCTCCTTTCTGCCCATGTGGAAGTGGATAGACATCTCTGATCCCTGCTTTGTGCTTCTTACAAATGCTGTCCCAGTTTTTCCATTTTGAATACCTGCAGGTTTTCTGTGCAGGAAGAGACATGAAGGCAGCCCTGTGCCTAGAACAGAGACAGAGGGTGATGAGACCACTGGCAATCAGTTTTGTTCTGAATGAGAAAAGCCTGAAAGACAGACAGACTGTGATCAAAGACAAGGCAAAGACAGGCTGAGAGAGCCAAGCAGGCTGTTGATCTACGGAAGCAATTATCAGAAGGACTTTGTGAAGCATATAGAGCAACCAGAACATGCAGGACTGGGAACAGAGAAATCACAGTCAGCCTGGGTGCGAAGACAAGATGCTCTCTGGCGAATTCCACAGGTTTGTGCTCAGTGGTTGTCAGCACAGATGCAGACCAGAAGTGACAACATAGACACTAGCCATGGAAACCTGACCTTCTAGTGCTGCTATCAAAATCACAGTGGGTTTTTGCTGACTACTGGAAAGTAGCTTCTCAAAGGGCCATGTCCTCTCCTGCCAGCCAGCCTGAACAGGGGGGGAGTCCTGGCAACATATCAGGAATTCAAACTGACTACTTTATATCTGTTTGTGACTTTTCAGCACAAGAATCCACTTTAACATATCGGTCACGGCTTATCACAACATACTCTGCAATAAAGTACTAACAGTATAATGATAGTCAGTCAGCACTGGTATTTTATCAAGAACCTCTTTCAAACATTAGTTAGATGAGAAAAGGGAGGGGAGAGCTGCAATAAAATGATACATTTGAATTTTTTATTATAATTTTGCTATCTTTAAATACTCTCATCAGCTTTTTACTTTTTTTAGTTTTGTCCTTAATTGCAACTTCTCTGATACAAGTTATCACATATTGTGGTATGGAATCTAAAAGCTTTTGCAGAATTAAAAGTCACAAACACATGCAAGTCGAAAGCACACAAGTTAGAACTAGAGAGTTTTATGGGAAAAATATATGAAACATGAAGAGATGTGTAAGAAGGTCACGCACTGTTTGAATAGCTTTTGGCCGTTTTCTGTTGATAGCTTCCGAAGGTCCACCAAACTGCACGTGGTTTACTAACATAAAAGTAGAATACCCACATCCACGTCACAGCTTAAAGAAAATAATGGTCCAGCTTCAATTCTATTGAAGCCAACTGCATTTCTCCACAGAAGCCAACAGACTGACAAGAGGAACAGTCCCCTGCCCAGGTCAGTTAGCTGATCCATTTAGACTTCACCTATATAAGTAACCAGATCTTGGCCTCTGGCACTGAGATGGCAAGTGGCACAATGTGACTCACCTTCAAATGGTTAAGCTTTCACTTCCCAATACACAGCTCAGTAGTCTACCTGTCAGGAAAAGACAGCCCATGGTCCTCCCCAAACCATGCTATGGGCATGAGCAAACAGGGACGTGGACACAGTTATGCATTACCAAAGGCCAGTGCCTGAGCCTCAGCACTGCTTAGGGAGCGAGCATGTAGCCTGGCACTCCTTTTACAGAAGAGCAACAGGACCCCAGCTGAAATGTGACACAAAGGATGCAATACAAGGATTGGTAGAAAATTATTTGGTTCAATTAAAAAAAAAATAAACAGCTATGAAACCATGGATGTTATTTCCACTGTTTGTTCCTGTGATGGGCTGCTGTCTTCATCCTACCATATATACCAAGTTTCCAAAATAAAAAAAACCAAACCAGTCATAAACATGAAAAGTGTCACATACCTTGGAGTGACTGCGTTTTTTCCATAAAAAATATTTTGCCTGATGCAACAAACTTCTTTCCTCAAAGAGATTCTGTTGGCTTTCCCCTGTCAAGTACATTCAGTGAAAGTAAAATGGGGCCAAAGGGGAGAAACAAGCAAACAAAAATAGTGAAAAAAGCTATTCAGGTCATTTATCCTTCAGACTTCTACTAAAGTCCAAAATAAAGTGCTTACTTGTCATTGAATATCTGCAAGCAGTAGGCCACATAGCATGGGGCTTTTAAATGTTGAAAGCAACAATTCTCAAAACATTCCCCATTAAGTTCATCTGATGAAAGGAGTTTGAAGTTGTGGATGTCCCGTCTCTGGAAGTATTTAAGACCACAATGAATGGGGTTCTAAGCAACCTGGTCTAGTGGAAGGTGTCCCTGTCCATGACACGGAAGTGGGAACTAGACAATCCAAACCATTCTGTGATTCTATTCTATGATTATATCAAAGGAGCCCTACATCAAGGAGAGCAAAGCACCCTGGGATAAGTCTGGAATGAACTTGTAAAGCCTGCACACTAGTGTAAAAGCCAGGTAATCTATATAATGGTGCTATCTAAGAGGTAGACTGTTTGCTTTAAATAGCTGAAGATATCAAGGGGAACAGAACAGAAGGAATAGTGCAGGGGACAAAGTTTCAAGATTGTACCTGGTTTAGGCAGCATTTTTTTTATCTGTGACTTCTCAGAGTCAATGCTCAGAAAACGTTCCCACGTTCTCACTCCATTTCATGCACAGTGAACCTGGCTCCAATTTCTATCCTCTCTTAGGTTTAAGCAGTGGTGTTACTGAACAAAACAGTAGCCGTAGGACCCAATAGCTTATTGCATTTGGGAAACAGCATCTGGACCTAGTCTACAATTAGAGTGAAGGCAAACAAATAAGCAGGATTGCATATATTGGAAATAAAAGTTATTAAAGTGATATTATATTTAGACTTAGGCCTTGTTTTACCTAAAGATGCATTATCAGGTATCATAAAAATGCCCTTTCTCTTGAGGGTTTTTGGCGTCTGTCAAATCATATTTAGACTGCTGTAGAATATCTACATCCAAATGCATTTTGAACACATAAGGAAGACTTGTACCTATGAATTACATTGATTTTATCTGGAACAAATTTGTTTACTATAAGTGAAGAGAAACAGAATAAAAGGTTCTTGAGACATGGCAAGTTTTTTCACTCCTTTGATTCAGCATCTTAAATTTAACTATACAGATGCTGGCACTGCTTCTTTCCTTTTTTCATGTGCACAACTAGCTCACAGAGTTTCCTTCAGTAAAAGGGAAAGATTCTTTCCTTAAGGAATGACTTCCCTCTTACTGACATGATTTTTCAACACTAGCTAAAGTAATGGATCCTATACTTTAACTTTATGCTAAAATCAAACTGAATATTTCTTTTAATAAATTTATTGTCATCAATTGTTGTTATAATTGTCTTATTCACTCTTCTGTAATATTCTGCCCTGTTTTATATGTGACTTTGACCAATTAAGTTTTGGAGACAAAATTTTCTTTCGTGCTACTTGCTCAGCCTGAGTTTTTCCAAAGAGTTTTTCTTTAACCTTATATAAGTCACTTTTGAGAGACTAGGGAGAGAAAAGCATGGTGGGGTGGTGTTCAGTTTTAAAACCATGATCTTTTCTTTAAAAATTCCATTTAGGAGCAGAAACTATGACAGGACAAGCCAAAGACCTTTGTATAAGGAAAATGTGCTTTGGAAATTTGCATTTAAAATGGATTGTGCTACAAGTCTTCTGGTGCTGGGGGAATTATCCCATTTTCCATATGTACAGTAGAGATTACCTAGGGTTCAACAGGTAAAACTGATGTTCCACTTTTTCCAGGGATAAAGCAACACCTTCTTTGCCACACCAACTTCGCCACATGTGCCAGATCCCAAGTAAGGAACAGGAATCTATCTGAGTCCTACACCAAAGAACAAAACAGGATAAGTGGATATGGCAAGAAGAGGCATCAGGAGGAAGCACAAAAAGGTGGCTAAAAGCAGCAAACCTGCAAACCAGCGGAAAGGTGTCCTAAGGGACAGGCAAGACAGATTTGATGACGCATGGGGCATGGAGCTGATGGGGCAAAGGTACCACAATACAAAATTGTGAGAGATTCAGAACAGAGCCACAGGGATAAGGAACAAATGACTAGAGGCCAGACACAGAGTGAAGAGATGGAGAGGATAAAAACGTGAGAGCAATATTGTCAGAACAATGTAGAGTTTTTCCTAAGGATAAAATGCTCCACTTTGTGAGCGTGTTGAAGACCTTACACGTGAAGGAAGGAAAAAAACATCAGTGTGGACCTGTTTTGACTATCTTCGCTTGTGCTTATGGACAATTACAGGAAATTCAAAGTGATCTTACAGACAACAAAAATAATACGCTAAGGGACAATATAGTCTTGTGCCTCAGCACACAGACATTTAAAGACAGAACACATAGGACTACTCGAAGAAGGAAAACAACATGTTTTGTCATGACTCTTGAAAGTAGGGAAAGGAAAAAACCACAAGAGGAGCAGATTGGTACAATTGTTATGGGGGAAGGGTGTCTTATACTTTGATGACATCCTACTACATCAGCAACAGGCACAGATAAATCTTAATGCTTCTGAGCTTTTTAATTCATTAAAAAATCCTGTTACATGAAAGACTCCTTTTTGCGTAAATCAAGAACCATCAATGCAGAACAATGGGTCAGAGCTTTGGCAAATTACACAAAGATGACTGATTCATGCAATTACCAAACTGTACAGGCTGAACTAATTTGTGATAGAATAATGACAGGACAAAAATCCAGGCACTCAAATGTGAATGCTTAGGGATCCCATTAATTCTACAGAGAACCAGAGATGTGCACTGCTAGTGAACAAACTCAAATCCAAATAGAGAACACAAACAAAGCAGTCACGAAGGTATTCAAGAAGGCAGAGCAAGGAAAGCATGAAAATTTACTGAAAATTCACCAAAGAAAGACATACAAATACAAAGCAGAGGAGATGAAGAAAATCCAAAGATGTATGGTTATTGGGGGGGGGGGAAGGGGAAACGATAATCATGACATTCCCTTTACATGAGACCACATTCAAAATTTATGACAAGTCATTATGCAAAGGATGGCAGACAAGAAAAAATGCCCCCATAGTGAGAAAGAAATCAGTGACTCAGAGATCTTTGCATGTATGTGACATCAGTGAAGTGCAAAAGAGCAAAAAAATAAATGGACTGTGAAGTGCAGACTAGCACCAGATGCAAAGACAGGGCAACAGAACAGAGTAAGAAAGAGAATGCAAATGAACAGCAGGCATCAATGTGTGTGAAAGGCACAAAGACCTCTTCAGAAGTGTACATAAAGAGACAGAAAAATAGCAGAACCAAATTTTTGGCTCTCTGATAACATAATCACAATGAGGCCAAGGAAATTAAGACAGAATATCAAGTTAGAAGCAGATAAAGTGAAAGTTCAGGTAGTATAGATATTAGGAAGACATTTAGCAAAAATAAGAGCGTTATTACCCCAGCACATTAAACCTAAATTGTAGATGATTCCTATGAGAGACACACCAATAAAAAAACATACTCCATATGGCCAGTGAACTATTGCATCCATGCAATGAAGGACTGGACTTTTGAGGCAAGACATGAACCAAGATTCTTAGACACAATAAATTTTCAAGTACCCACTCTTAAGACAATTTTTTAAAATTATCTTTTTTTATTTGTTTCAATATCATATATTAAGTAGCAAAATTTCAGAAAGCAGAATATGATATATATCAGAAAGCCAAACACATACATTAAAAATTAAAGGAAAGAGAATAATTAAAAGAATAATTGCTCACAGTTAAAGAACTGTTACATGATATACTCAAGCAAAAGTCTTCATAATAAAATCAGTACAGGTTACCAAGTGAGAACAGCCACCTATTTTGCAGTTGCCACCATAGAAAGTGACTCGTGTGTGTTATACAGTGCATAAGTTCTGCTCTTTCACTGGGATTCTTGGAAAGCATGCAGGAATGAGCAGGAGTCAGTGATGTACCACTGGGCGAAAAGATCATGCTAGCCCAGAGGAGTCTCTGTTTCTGAGCATCCCAGTCTCTGAGTGAAGGAATAGAGCCAGTATGAGGAGAGTTTGGGGAACACACAGCCTCCAGACCTGCTGGCGGGAATACTTGGAGGAAAAAAATAGTGCGGAAAATAGGCAGAGAAAGAGACCATTTTTACTTATAACATGAAACAGTAAATCATGCCTTGTATCATTTTCCCCTACGGGACAATGATCTGTGATTACACACCCAGACAGCAGTCTTTGGATCCACATTTGCAGTGGAGAGACATGGAAAAGCAATGGCCTGGGGAACAACAGCAGCCACCTTGAACCATCCCTGTGAGGAGTGCTGTGACCAACCCACCAGCAGCGGGAGCTGAGAGGGGGGCATGGTTCCTGTTATGACCTGCCCCTGAAGGTAAGGGCAACCCAGGGTCTTGTTAATAGATCCCTCAGGGCAGATGAGAGTGAAATGACACTGAATGATTGGTGTTTGTAAATAAATATACATATGCATATATAAGGTTTATTTTGCCCAGCCATGATCCATGACCCTGATGAGCCAGACCACTCTTGGGCCCATGTCCCAGGCTGGCCTTGGCCCATCCCAGTCCTCAGGGAGATGCCCAGTGCCAGGGCTGTGGCTGCCCCTGTGCCCCCAGTTGCCCAGTTCCTGTCTGGAGAGATGGGACACGCCCCACCTGCTTCTCTACCATCACCCGCCTGGGGAGCCCCCAGCACTCCCAACACTGATCCCCAGGGAGCCACCACTGCTAATGTGCTTGGGCCACCATTCAGGCAAAAAAAATGTAATAGGTCCTGCATCCAGGGACCCACCAGGCTCTCCATAGCGGCAAGTTAAGCAGAGTGAGGGGACACCCTGGAGACCTCGCACACCGGAGCTCAACTGTTCAGCTGCCATCCTCGACAACCCCATTTATGAGGGATGGGAACAGAGCAGAAGGACAGTTTTAAGTATATGGAGGTGCACTGTAAGGCCTGGTTTATTTACCACTACCTGTGAGAGCCCATTATGTGCCACTCAGGTGGGAAAAATTCAAGCTGCGTGTTCAAGGAGAGGGAACGAGTCAGTTTAAATACCCATGACTCCAGATAATTTTTAAGGGCTGGTGCATGTTACCCAATCTGCAGTGTCAGGTATTTGATGCATGGTACACAACACAGGTATGTGCTTACCAGGTTATGCAAAGCAGCATCACCCCACAAAATAAATAGCAACTAAGTCAGAGCACGAGATCTTCAGCCAGCTAGTATTCTTTCTGTCCTTCTATAACACAGAAATATAAAATAGAAGGCTAATGGACTGTTCTGCTATGCTGCCAGGGCAAGGGGATGGAAATAGTCTAATGACAAATCCTCCACAGCAAACACGAGTACACGTTCACATTTGTTTGTTGGGCGCTCGCAAAGCAACCTCGCCTGACTCTCCAAACAGCAGGGCTTCACAGAAGCCAAATGTGTAGTATTTTTTTCCTATTACATCATAATGTAATATCCACACTAATGAAAGCAGAAAATCTCCTAAGAGATCAGAGCCACTCTGAAGAAAGGCAAGAGAGGAGGACCATACAGAAAACAACAGTGGAATTTATCTTCCCTAATTGTAGGCAATCAGAAGTTACACATGTCCTCTAAACTACTTGCTTATTCTGCTCTTAGAGTTATAGACAGTTATCTCTGGATGAGGTAACTGTCCTGGAGGCCCCTGTCTCTTCCTAGTGATTTCAGGGAGAACTTTATAGCTAGTTTAAAGTACAGACTGGCCTTTTTTCAAAATAAAGAAGAGGCAAAATCCAATTTTCCCAATGCCAATCAGAAGAACAAGCCAATTAAAATTTATTATCTACTTCCAAATGAAAGGTGGAAAAAAAGCGCAAAAATTTACAAGATCACAGAATGGTCAAGGTTGGAAGTGACCTCTGGAGGTGATCTGGTCCAGACCCTTGCTCAAGCAGGTTGCCCAGGACCATGCGGCTTTGTAATACCTCCAAGGATGGAGGCTCTACCTCCTCTCTGGGAAACCAGTGCCACTGCTCAATCACTCTCACAGTAAAAGAGCATTTCCTGACATTCAGGTGAAAACATCATATGGCATCTTTCTTGTATCCCAAGAGATAATCGTAAAAAATGATGGGCCAACACACTTACGGCAAACTCCCTAGTACAAATAATGGCCTTGGTGAAACAGTGTAGTATTTGATCAAGCCTCAATTCTTTTTCTTCACTGCCTACTGCACCAATGTATCACAGCTGATTGTTCGAAATGCTTGAGGCAACTTGTGGGGTTCATGGGGAGTTCATGCCATAGTAATTTATAAGACTGATTATGAAAGAAATTTTGCACCAAGCAAGAAGAGGTTGAGTAAAACAGGACAAATGGCCTGATTAAAGACAACAAGTAAAACCCAGAACAAACTCTCAGTGAAAGGAAAGAAATCACATTTACTGTACATGCTCTGTAAGAAAATTAATTGGATGGAAAGTGAAGGTAGATCACTTTAACAGGAAAAGAAGTGCATTTACATCCGCGAGGTCTCCTCTATGGGAGAACCCAGTATTAAATTTGTATTTTCACTGGCAAACAAGACTGCAACATGACTGAGGAGAATAGCAGGGAAAGAAAATGGTAGGATTTAAGGTGTTTTCTGAAATTCACTTTCACTTAGTCTTCAGCAATAAGAAGGAACAGTTTCAGAAAGTCAGGATTAAGAAAGGGATCCAGAACTGTAAACTAAGAAAAAAACCCACAATGCCTCAGAAACTCTTCTCAGTAGGACTGCTGGTAGGTAACTTTTCAGAAAATATATTTCCAAAGAAGCCACAAAGTTTCAAAGGCTTGATGGAATACTTTCACTTAATCTTGTATAGGAATGAGATAGTTCATAAAATGGGCTCACAAATTCCAGATATGATATCTTTCCTCTTAGTAAATAACTCTGCTTTGAGGAGTGCACAGATACACTCCTGAAACACTTCTGCCTTACAGGTCCATTTTGACAACCTGCAAAGTAGAAGCACATGGCTTAGCATGTGGTTGTAATGGTCAGCTTGGGTGATACTCAGATAGAGATCAGATCAGTACAGGGACAGCTCTTCCTTTGCTGTTTATGAAGCCCTTTGTCAAAAAGCAGCTCATAGCTGTCAGCTTATAACTTCATAAAAAAACCCCAAACATCTAAGCCCAAAAACTGGATGTCAAAGAACTCTAACAGAAAATGGGGCCCACAATTTAAGGAGGACAACAAAACTGATGAAAGGGATGGAAGGAATGTCTTCTGCGGAGCAGCTAAGGACTTTGGGTTTGCATAGTTTGAGGAGGCTGAGTGACAAACTCATTGCTCTCTACAGGTTCCTGAGGGAGGGAAGGGGAAAAGAAGGTGTTGAGCTCTTCTCCCTGGTATCCAGTGATAGACAGACAGGAAAGGTTCAAGACTGTGCCAGGTGAGGTTTATAGCAGACGTAAGGAAGCATTTTTATTTTACTGAGAGGGTGGTCAACCACAGGAGCAGACTTCCTAGAGAGGTGGTTGATGGCCCACGCCTGTCAGTGTTGAAGAGGCATTTGGACAATGCCCTTAATAATAAGCTTTAACTTTTGATCAGGCCTGAAGTGGTCAGGCAGTTGGACTAGATAAGCATTATAGATGCACTCACAACTTAAAATATTCTATTATGTTCTATTCTGTTCTAAAATAAGCATTCTTCAGACAATCCACCAGTCTGATATGACTAGAACATGAGACAAAAAGCAATAGATGACAAAATAAATTTAACATGCCCCAGCATAAGATGAAGCAAGTAAAAAGCAGTAGCCAGTTCTCAAAAGAAGGACTTGATGTTTTTTGCAGCATCTTTATAAATAAACAAAGGCTTTGTACCACGACACAGAAGATATTCCCAAAACAAACTATTAAACTGTCATGGATCAGGAATGGTATTCCCCAATGTAGTGTTCTTCCCCAGTTTAGTGTTCCCCTGAAAACACTCCAAACCACACGCTGCTCATTAACTTCCTCTTCCCCCTCCCCCTCCCTCTGCAAAGGGCTGGAGTGGAGAATTGGAGGCACAAAAGTTAAACCTCACCAGTTGAGATAGGAAAATTTTTCTAGGCACAACAGTGAGATAAGAAATGAACGGTAACAGCAACAATATCAATAACAGAGTGTACAAGAGAGGTGAACAAGAGCTCACCATGCAGAATCTGGCACTACCCTGACCACTCACCTTTGTGAGCTGGGTTAATTGGTCCCAGGGTCAAGAAGAACACCATGTATTCTGTGGAGTGGCACAAGGTTGAGGTTAAATCTTAATCTAGTTGGACATGAGAGTTTTGTAATAGAATTCTAATACAAGGAATCTGTACCTTTCAGGGCAACACTTCCTGAAATTTTCCCAAATGTAGAAGCAAAATCAAAATAAAATAAAATATGCTGCAGTAGGACAGAAGATATCTGTGGGAAAATCTCATTTTCAGTTCAATGATCAAATTGGAAGAAAAGCTTGGAGATGCTGAATATTTAGACTAGCGTAGTGAGAAAACAGCTTTTAATGGAGAAAAAATGTCAATTACAATGTTTACAGTCACAGCATTTTGCTTTTCATTGCTGCATGACAACCCAATATTTGTTCAAATACCAGGAATAAGCCAATTCCACAGCTTCAAAGAAACACAAGTGAGCAAATTCAAATAACAATACCATAGAAACAACCCTATGATCACCTCAGTTAAAGAAAATTGGATCCCCCCCGGATCACTATGTGAACACCCAAGGTATTGACACAGAAATCCTAAAGCTGATAGAACTGGTTTTAATGCATTACTTTCATTTTTTTCCTGTAGTCATTATCTAATTAGAGACTGGATAAGTGAGTTTTCTCACCTTTCTACGCTACACTTTCCCTTCATGCCAGCATTCCCAGTAATTGATATGAACCTGCTTCAACCCTGAACTGTTATCAGTTACAGCCTGGTCCAATTCTGGTTTAAGGTCATAACGATCTAATATACTTTTGCAACGCCAATCAACATCACTATTCAACTTGAAGGGCAAAAGAGAAAATGTCAAGGTCATTGTTTCTGGCAAAAAAAGAACTTTAATGTTTTCTCTCAGGATTAGATGAGCTCATATATGCTGGAGAGGAGGTGTGCAACATCAGAAATCCAGTGGTTCAAAACTGGAGGCAATCTGCAGGGGTCAGCAAAGAACAAATGTCAGGCAGTCACATTTTCACAAGTAGACTGCAGCCAACTCCTGTGTCATTTATGGAATTTGCCTTTCACCTGCATGCCTCAATGATCACAGCGCCTTCCCTTTCCTCCTGTAGGAACCATGATAAGATGAGGTAGCTCACTCACTTCCGCCTCAGTGAAGAGTCTGCCAAAAACCAGACCTGACCAGGGCTGACACATGCAGCCAGTGTGCCATCTCAGAGCAGATGACTCAGCTGGACAGATGCTCATGATTGATTGGGTGATTCACATATCAAAGTCAATGAAAGGCAAGATCAATGAGAAAATAAAACAAACCCTGAGATCAACTAAAAGTTGTACTTCAAGACAAAAGCAAAAGTTTTAAGATGTGCGTCCAGCCTGGAAAGAAAACCTTTTGCTCATTCAGCATAACCACTTAATTTTGAAATGGACTTAGTTTGATTGTATGTGTTCACATCATGGTCCATAAATTTCCTGTCTTGAAATGGGTTTCTCTATTCTATATAGGTATCCATAGTAGAACTATAAAGAGTGTGATTATTGCCTCTGCAGTGTAAATCAAAACCTCATATTTACAGTGACAATACAATGTTAAAATCTTTAACCTCTAAAACCCATGTCTTTCATCCAAATTAGTGATTCTCTCTATCCAAAAGGTCAAAAAAAGTCTTACAAAGAAAATTCAGAAAACTGAAGAGTTATCTCTAATAATAATAATCATCATCATCATCATCATCATCATCATCATCATCATCTAATAATAATTCTCTAAATTAAATGACACTGATTTTACTTCTTGTCATGACTACAGGGGTTAAAAATCACCTTCAAAAGACGAGTCTTAGGATTACTCTCCTTTGCATAATTTTATCTGCATTTACTTCATAGCTGTGGCTGCTACTAAGAAATATTCTTTCACCAATAGATATTTTAACTTATAAGCAAGTCAAGAAGTAAAAGCATAGGTATTTTGATAAAAGCCCAAACATTACACATATTAAAACAATTTTTTATTCTTTAAAATTTAATATACCTTGTTTAGAAGTTTGGGGATTCAGTTTTATTTTATTTTCTTGGCATTTCTAAAACTGACTTAGAAACATCAAAAAGCCTACCAAAATCTATCAAGTAACTAATAAAAATGGAGAAAGGAAAATTACTAAATATGCTATTTGGACACTTAGTCAGCAGTTAAGCAAAAAAGAAGTTTAATATTCTATTGATCATGCAGAAGCTTTTTCACTTTCAAAGTTTAAGTGATCGTATGACTGCTACACTATGTTAAGCACAAACATTTTCAGCTCCAGTAGAAGGAAAAAATCTAGGAAAACAGGATGATAACATCCCAGGATCCAAGATTTTGTTCAAGCAGTTCCAAAGAACAATCATCTATTGCACATTTTTCCTTTCTTTGAGTAAAATTTTTAAAGCCCAAAAATGAAGACGACATTTACAAGAAAAAGTAACAGCCATTTACAAAACAAACAAAAATTGCTGTCATTACAATTAAAGAGATTTCACATTATAAATTTACATCTCTAACTAAGATATCAGACTATATTGTGCATAGTTTGTCACTGTCTTGATGCAGCTTTTATAATCATGTAGGCTGGGATCCTGATGATATCCTAATATTTACAGGATTCTCATAACATATGTCCAAATGGAATCCACAGCCCCTAAAATTTACTGCTTCCTCCCATATTAAATTATTTTACCTCAGATGGTTTTTGATGGTCTGGTGGCCTTTTGAGAGATGTTCCTGCAGAAAAAATCCAGCGAAACCACACTCTAATATGAAGTACAGTAAAGATGTACAAAACATTTCTTACATAGAGGGAGGAAGCACTGCCAAAGAGGCAACATTTTCCCTGAGAATCCAGCTGCTTGAAGAACTGTTTATGGTGAACAAGAATTTAATTTTTTCACAGAACTGTTCTCTCTTCTTTTTCCCCCCACTCTCCCCAAGGTACCACCACAAACTCTTAAATTTCTCCTGTTTCTTCCAAGCAGAGACATGGTAAACCAGAACATGAGCTTTGGAGAATATGGATTATTACCTGCCTTTCAACAACCAGCTGCCCTTGGTGTTTTGATTGTGCAAGCTCAGGCTCTCAGAATATGAAATTCAAACTATTTTCTATATTATCGTGGTTTCCTACCATGAGTAGGTTAAAGAGTTTGTTTTCGACTGCTCTTTGTGTTCTGTAGCAAATGTATGTGACTTAGACCAGCAGAGTAAAAATTCTTCTGCTTGGAGAAATTACTTCTATCTTTTCAGATCACCTGTGTTGTCTGGAAACAAAGCCAGTGACTAAATACAGAATATTAGTAACCAATATTTGTATTTTTTAAAGGAGGTGGTGGAACAAAAAAGTTTTATAATGTTGGAGATTAAAAAGAGATAGAAAATGCAAAAAGTACATTTTTCCCCGAAAATATTTCTATTATGCATTAAAACATCAAGATGAAACATTTTCCTTGTATCTACCTAGAAGCATTGTCTGAGTATTACTTCAGAACAAAGAAAGAATTTGCAAATTTCATTCATTTTCAGTACAGAGGTGAGGTGCTGTCCTGCTGGCTCACATGGTACATCTGCAAAGGTATTGGGAGATAGCATAAACCAAGCACAAGCCACCTTGTTACTTATTCATTTAAAAATCAAAAAAAAATACTGACTTACAGAAGGACAAAAATACTTAAATCCCAACTAAAAGTGCACAGAGAACTTTGGTAGTCTGCTTAAGCAACTGAAGACCACTAGAAATAGTTTTATTATTTTTTTAAAAAAAGCTTTTCCACTGGGAAAAGCTAATAACAGTTAATTACCTCCAAGATATTTGGAAAACAAAATTTGCACTGCAATTCTACATATTAAAACCTAGCATAGGAATCATAATCCAGCTGATGTAATTTTACAAGGAGGGCAAGTAATTTACGGGCAAATATTTCACCAAAGAAAAAACTAGAAAATACTATTATGTAGAACTGCACTAAATACCACAAATACAATTAAATTTCTTGTTCTGTTTATCGCTATCACAATTAAATTTCTTGTTCTGTTTAACGCTATCCTCTAAGAAAACAATAGCAGCAACAGAACTGCTGGAACTGTTGCAGAAAGGTGGAAAGAAAAAGATCATTATCTGGACATTTCAGGTGTTTCTCTTCTCTTTGTCAAAAGCAAGTACTTAAGCACTTTTCAGGCTGATACAGTATTCTAAATTTATCAGCATTATTTTCCTATCAGAGAGCGAATATATTGATGAGAATATTTAAAATCCAAAATACTCTTAATGTTCTAATGTCCAATTAGAAGGAAAACATCTAAGCTAACTTCAAAGGAGACTACTGCATATGGTAGAGTTTTGGAAATTGCTTCACGTTGGAATGCTTAACTGTTAGCAGAGAAGGAGACTCTTGAGTATCACATCTGACTTTCATCTGTTGCAAGAGATACACTTACTTCATTAAAAAGAGTGCTGCCTGTAGACATGGCTAATAAAAATGAGTTTACATCTGGTAAGGCTGTTGAGTGCAGAACCCTATGCCACCTATACCTTGCTACAGAAATTGCACTAAATATATAGATACGTGCACATATGTACGTCGGCACAGATATATTTACTTTTATATGAAATGCATATGTTCACATATACATCTGTTCACATAAGAACTGGGGGGCAGTTATTCCTCCCATTCTGTTTTCTTAACATACAACAAGTACTAAAATAATACCGAGGGGGAAAAAAAAGGAAGAACTTACAGACATCTGAAAATATAAAAATGTATTACTCTCAAGATTTTCCTCTCTTCAAAGCCAGGACTGAAGTATTTTTTCTATCCTTTCTACAATAAGATTTTCTTACAATTTCTTACATGTCTTCCAACTTTTATCTGTTTAGATTGAAGCATTTCTCATGCTTGTTTTTCAGAAGTAAATGAGTGATTCCTTCAGAAATTAAACTATATGGAGGAACCACCATGCTAGAGCTCTTTAAGGATATTTGTTAGGCCTCCTCTGTGCTTTTGAGCAGGAGCTTCACATGGGTCACCTCCAATAATGGGGGTTTTTTTGTTCTGAGTATCCACTGAAACTAGTTGATAGCCCCTGAACATTTCCATTTGTATCTGCTCAGTGGTTTGATAGCTAAACCTATAAAACTCTATCTTCTCTGCTCAGATCTCTACAAAGCCTGAGGGACAAAGAGGACTTTGCCTGGAATTGCATCTCCCATGGCCTAGTACCTGCTGCAGTGGCAGAAGAACTCAGTGGCTGCTCTAAAAAGACTCAGGAAACAGAGAGATGGAAAAAGAAGCAGAGTATTTTAGAGCAAATAGGAAAAGCAGAAACTGAGATGCAAAACCAGAACAGATGCTGGGGGTGTGTGGTACAATGTGATAAGAAAGTAAATGAGCAGCAAGGAGTTGCAGAGCTGAGAGATAAAAGCAAGATTATCCCTCTGCATTGAATATTTTCTGTGACACTCCATATACCACTGAGCCAAACATTTTTCCCAATACAGATGATCAGTGCACAGAGTCATTTAAATATCTGTTTGCAAACTGATTTTCTCCATTCCCAGGCTCTAATCTGAAGAAGTGCAAAATACTTTATAACTACTGAGGGCCATGAGAGCTATGTTCTGAGCAGAGGACCTGCTTTCAGGAGAGCAGATGCCTAACTTCCACAACTTTGTTTGTCTGGGAACACTTTTTGTGGGGTTTTTTTTTTGTTCCAAAAAAATAAGAAATCGCCCACAGTTCCACCTGTCAAATGGCCCAGACTTTATATCTAGGACTGGTCTCCAGGTGTGCCATATATTCTTCTCAATCTTTTTTACAGATCTTGTTAGTAAGTAATTTGTTCTTAGAAAGTGTTAAATACAACCAGAAGGGAGAGATGAAGATCCTGATCGCACAAGGTTTTCTGAATCAGCAGTGAGACCCTCTGAATACATTATACAGGCTACCACCCTGAAAGTCCTTACTGTTGGAATGTGTTGTTTTGCTGTTTCACAGTATGGAAGGCACATTGTACGAAATTCACCAGCTGTTTTAATTTGAGAAATGTGTGCTATAATCACAGTATCAGTTTACTCATTTTTATAACAATTTTCTATTTCACATGCTTTACAATCTGATGTGACTGGATATGCTAGAAGAAAATATTCCTCCTCAACTTCTCAGTTTTGTTGTATCACTTCGGTAAAAAGGAAAAAAAAAAAAAGAGGGGAACCTTGCTCTGACTTGGCACATCTAACTGCTGACCTTTATGCTATATATAATGTAAAAAAACAACCAAAAAAACCCCCCAAAAAACCCACCTGAAGTGGAAACTTTCCCTGTGACTTAATCACGTACATAAATAGGCCATTGAAGAAAGCTGAATATGAAGAGCTAGTTATGCATATAATCATCACTTCATCAGCTGAATCTGTAATCCTGGCAGGAGAGAAGAGGAAAAGAATAAATCACTGGATATCAATGCTTCAGATGGCAGCCTTTCCCTACAGAAATGACACTATCTCTAGCTTCCACCAAAGGACCTTTGCCCAGAACCTACGCCGTACAAGTGAGCCTCTTTGTCCTACACCAACCTCATTCTCTGGACCCCCAGAGTCAGTTGTTTTGTTGTAAACAGCTGTTTGGAGAAGCAGAACTCCAGGCAGGTAACTTATAAAAAGAGAACTGGCTTTAGCAAAATGCTTCAACTAAAGCAAAAAAATTTATTTAATTGATTTTGGGGTTTGCTCTTATCTCTGTATAATAGAGACTTATCTAACTATAATAAAGACCTATCTAATTATATCACTGCAGTCAGAAGAACACAATAAAGCTAACATCAGGAAGCACTGTAGCAAAAGCCTCTCAAAGCTTTCTCAACCCCTTCCTGAAACACTATTCAATCAACTAAAGCATTATTGTAACTTACCCTTCAAAGTAAAAACACTTCCTCTTTTACTCTCAGTAAGAAAATGTGTGAGCTTCATTATGAAACAATTAGCATTTGAGTTAAAGATGGAAGCCTGCTGAAAGACGAACAAGTACTGCCATGGGCTTTACTGAATTAGTAACAGCTTTTGAGTGATGGTGTGGGGTATTTGGAGGTTCTGATGCTGATACTGCATTTAATGACTATGCACTTCCCTACAGATACTCCTAATTTAAATCTGAGCACACTTCTATACTCCCTAACTTTCCTCTTATCCGGAGACATTTGCCTCCGACAAGGTGTTTGACACCTTCAAAATGGAAATATTCATATTCTTCCTTCTCAGGCCTACATTTTTCTATTGTTGTATGTCTAATTTCAGACATCTAAATATTCCTCTGTTGTATATTATTCATTCAGCAAAAAAGACTCAAAATGGTCTAATTAATCCAGAATATCAAAGCTATCACATCATAGAGACACATCATAATGTAGAACTTTCTCATATGATAGTTCCCAGAGATGAAGTAATTTGTTTAGATGAATATGAGCTTATGTGGCTATTCCTCTCTATTCCCAAAGTAATACTGTACATGTAAAACAAATGTAGCTTCACACCCACTGTTATACTTTTTCCTTATTATTATAATAGTGTTGATACATGTTTCCATGTGTTTGTCAAGATAAGAGGCTAGCTCTGATTATTTGAAGGCTTCATTTAATTGATTTTCTGATACATAGCTAATTTCTCTTCTGGCTCAAACTAGAACAGCAGCACTGCATTTGATACAGGCATTTAGAGGGTCAGCAGAGTTTATTGGTCAAATTCAGCTTTCAGTTGCTATAAATTGAGAGAGACTTAATTGATTTCAGCTAATGCATTGTAGAGTTGCACTTGTACATTTGGGGGCCAAATTTAGGCCAAGGACAGTAAGGACTGCAGCCACAAAATGATTGTGACAGAGAAGTAGAATTTAAATTCAGCAGTTTAGGGGCAGGTAATAAGGCCACAAAATGATTGTGACAGAGAAGTAGAATTTAAATTCAGCAGTTTAGGGGCAGGCCAAGGCAACATCGGGCTGGGTAACTGACCTGTCAAAAAGACAACCACAGTTACCCTGTAGTTGGGTTACTGATAGGTTGACCCGAACTCTACACTTCTAGCACTACCTAGTGTATTAAGCTGTTGGAGAGCATTTTGTGTCGTAACTGCAGCACAGGTATATCTCAAGTTATACCTTTATGAAAAAAACCCCACTGACTGACCAGTCACCTACTGCTGATAACATTTTTTTCAAATTAATTCCAAATAGTTTGTTACTACAGTTCCATTTCTGAAAGATAGCTTACCACATTCCCATGGTGTCATTTACAAAACAGCATGAAAACAACAGCCTCCAGGTGCTGTGAATTTCAAGCTGTTCCTTGTGAGATAAGTACCATCAAGATTCCTTCATTTACTTTTGGCAATTCCATATTTAACCATGTTGTTTAGTGTGCTGAAAGAAAAATCTGAAAGGGTTTTTCTCAGTGTTCATGTTGACTGCTGCTAGAGAGATTATGGAATGATTATTTTCCAAATTTCCTTTGAAGTACACTTGTTATTTGGTCTCTTTTCTTACACAAGAGCTGTTTCTTGGTTGCATTTTAACCTTAGCTGAGAGCAGGGAAGGGCCTTCCAAAGTTGCACACCAAGTGTATGCACAATTTCTAAGACTGAGATACTCTGAAGTTTTTCAGCTTTTTAAAGGGTACTGCAATATGATCATAACAAGGAAAGACAATCCTGTGCTTGGAAAATATGTTCAAATATAGTTCTATAGATACAGACTCTGTGTTTAACATGAAATTATATGTAATTATATTATATGGCTTTTGGGATCCCACTCTGCATTAATTTCTCTTTTTATCTTGAATTAAAAAGATACAATTATCAATGAGCCATGTAGAATCAAAATTAAAATTTATGCTTTTCCATTCATAATCATAACAACGATCTTACCAAAGTCTCAACATGATGCCCACTCCATTTACTGGACACTGATCATGGTGGTTTGACCGAGGCTGGATTCCAGGTACCCACCAAATCCACTCCATCACCCGCCTCTGCAACTGAACAGGGGAAAGAAAATATAGCAAAAGACTCGTGAACTGGGGTAAGGAGAAGGAGAGGTCACTCACCAATTACTGTTGTGGGCAAAACAGACTTCACTTGGGGAAATTAATTGAGTTTATTACCAATCAAAATCAGTGCGGCATAACAAGAAGTAAAACAAATTTTAAAAACACCTTCGCCCCAACCCCTCCCTTCTTTCCAGGCTCTGCCACCTCCACCTCGGTAGCACAAGGGAGACAGAGAATGGGAGTGATGGTCAGTTCATCATAGGTTGTTTCTGCTGCTGCTCAGGGAGGGAAGCCCTTCCCCTGCTCCAGTGTGGGGTCTCTCCCACAGGAGACAGCTCATGAACTGGTTCAGCATGGATCCTCTTCCATGGGTCTGCAGGTCCCTGCCAGGACCCTGCTCCAGCTCAGGCCTCCCACAGGTTCACACCCTCCTCTCAGGCATCCACCTGGTCGAGCATGAGTGCCCTCCAAGGGCTGCGGGTGGATCTCTGCACCCCCATGGACCTCCATGCCCTACAGGGGCACAGCTGCTTCACCGTGGGCTGCACCAGGGGCTGCAGGGGAATTCCAGCGCCAGTGCCTGGAGCACCTCCTGCCTCTCCTTCTGCACTGACCTTGGTGCCTATGGAGTTGTCCCTCTCACATATTCTCACTCCTCTCTGGCTATAATTTCTTCTTCACGACAACCTTTGTTTTCATCCTTAAATATGCTATCACCAAGGTGCTACTGCTGTTGCTGATTGGCTCGGCCTTGGCCAGCGGCAGGTCTGTCCTGGAGTCGGCTGGCATTGACTCTGTCAGATATGGGGGAGCTCTCTGGCGGCTTCTCACAGAAAACACCCCTGTGGCCCCCTCATTACAAAAACTTGGCTGTGCAAACCCAATACACTGATGGAGAATATCAGCGAGTACAGAAAACTGTGAAACCATCTGGCTTTGGGCCAGTAAAAAGGGAGACCTTTGGGAGCAGAGAATGGCGGACTAGCCAAGACCTGCAGGTGATCCCATTACTGGTCATGCCCTTGATGAGGGGGAACAAGCCTGTGGCACCTGGGAAGGGCTGGGCTATGACGGAGAGGTCTCATCAATGGCCTAGTGACCATCTAATAAATGCAGGTGGATGGCTTCAGACAGGTCAGGGATCACCTGATGAAATCATAACAATTCAAAATAACCACCTGTGAAATACCTCAGGAAAGATCTTAAATGAGGTCCTGGGCAGGCTAGACAGGGACAGTCAGGGCTAACAGTGCCCTCAGATGTCATGCAGAAGACAAAATAATGAATGTCTTGGGCATTTTAACTATGCTTATGCTATGATTTTTGTGTTTGGTTTAGTGTTACTTAAGCCAGACTTCAGTCCTCCATTCCAGTTCCAAATATTATTTTCATGTGTAAATCCTAAGTCCTAAAAGCTACCATTCACAGATATTTGAGAGAAGTGTTTAATCTACAGATGGATTAACTAAGAACAGATGCAGTTTAGTCCCTAAACTAAAAACACACCAAAAATATACCCCTTTATACAGTATACACTGTTACAACCACCTGTAACAGTGGCATCTCTTGCACCTTAAACTTAGCATGTGAAATGAAAATTACTTGCTCACAAAAAGTCTGCCTCTGGCAGATAGAAAACTGTCCTGGATCTCATGTTTCTGAGCCAGTGAAACTAGTAAAATCCAGTAAAAACTATCTCAGCTAAAGAGCTGCCATTGAGAGCTTCCTCATTCCTTCTTTATACACTGTGCCCAGTTGAAGCATCATTTCCAAAAAGTGCTCCAATTAGGAGGTTTGGTAAAGTTTCCAAGTCACATTTCTGTGGGATGAGGAAGTCCAGCATAATGACTCTCTGAAACAGACACAGCACATCCATTGAGCTATGAATGCTGCTTCCTCTCCTGCTTTTCTTTGACCACTATTCATTTATTCAGTAAAGAAAGCACTAGTAACTAGTATTAGCAACTGCTGTGCTTTCAGAATTTGCCACTCCATGGTTCCAGAGATGAAAATCCCCTATCTCCTTTCAGACTGGGTAGGAAAGCTCCTGGTGCTTTGAGGCTGTTCTGTAAAGCCCAGATACAGCTGAGAAGTTGTTTCAGTGGCTTCAGACACTGCACACTGAGATGGTGGTTGCCATACTCTCTTGCACATGAAGGACACAGAAGTAGCTGCCCTAGTTATGTCCAAACCATCATATATCACCCATAGACATCTGCAAATTATTTTGTTTTCTGTGTAAATATCTACATGTCACTTACCCTTGATCTGGTACAGAACTTCCACTAACTGTGTGTGGCTTTACGTGCATAATCTAATAATATTTATTATCTATTTATTATTTATTGTGTTAGTTATTTATTTGTACTTTTAGGTTTTTTCCTAGGAGAACTATTGATATCCTTAGCTTTATTCAGCCTCTTTAGATAAATATAACTCAAAAGTTTCTGAGCATCAAGCAGTGCTGATTCTTCTGCAGCAGTGTAAGTCACTGTGGTTCTCCAGAAAGGGAACAGCAGAGGAGTTATGCATCCATTCCTAGGCTTTCCCAGTCTCATACTGTACACAAAAGTTCTTCAACAATTTAAAAACACAGGACTGTGATTTAGAGTAACATAGTCATGCTTCCCTTGCTACCAGAAGCATGAGAAAAGGACAAGGGACAGAGCAGAGAAAAAGTATGGGCGCATGAAGCCAGTCATGTCTTAAGCTGTCATGGTCAAATTCAGGAGTATGAAGTAAGATCCAGTGCTCTTCCTAAATGAAATCTGATTTAATCAGCTTGATTAAAATTCCTGATTTGAATCCCTGAGGTAAATAGCTCAGCTCATGCATAACAGCTAAACTTTCAACAAGAACATTCTAGTTTAGGAAATGGTTTGAGGTAAAAGAAGGCAAGGCAGTAAACCCAGCCTGAAGGAATGTCTCATCCTCACAGTGGTCTGGCAGGTTGCTTCCTGGGGGTAGGAGACATAATCCAGAACTGCAGTACAGGCTTGTGAAATGGAAAATGGAAGGGAGAAACCAGATAACTTCATAGAAAGTTTCAATCTTAAAATAGAGTTGTTTAAGCAAGCAGTATCCTGCAGAGAGCACAGACTGTGTGTGTGCTTATTTCTGCTTCTAAGACTTCTCTGCTGGCTGCCACAGGAGATCTGTATGAACATGATTGCTAGGGGCTGTAATTTAAAACCCAGAACAATGCATTAATAAATCTGACAAAGAACACAATGAGCACAAGTCAGACTTGGGAACTGCAGCAAATGCTGGAAAGCTGATGTGGCTACAAAAACTTTGTCTCATGACCGCCTGGATTGCTTTTATGTGAGTCACCCGACCTCAGAATGTGGTCCTGCGAGGGCTGGGCTTTCCGATTACCCTTATTAGGGGTTTATTGTTTCTCAGGTTTCACACTGCAGGACTGTCATTCCAGAAAATGACAGTGGATCTGATGGAAGCATCCCCTGAGGGTGGCTAGTGATTCATTTTGAGTGCTGTGATAAAATTGCATAAATATTTTGGTTACTAGTTGAGCAGGATGTTAATGTGGTGACTACACTTACAGAGACCTCTAATGTGGTGTTAAGAAAACTTAGTAAATATTTGTGATCATGTTTTCGTTAAGTGTTAAACATGTCTGCATCAGAACACTAGAACAGGTCCACAGAACCAAATCACTGTAAAATGGCTAAACTAAAACCAGAAAAACAATAGATTAACTTAAGAGTCCCAGTTTATTGAGAGACATGGAAAGATCACACTTGCTAATAACTAACAAAAAATATTCCTTCAGAATATCAATTCTACCACTGAATTCAAATCCTAATTTACTCAAGTGCTGTGTCATCAGACTTCAGATTTTAACCTATACCAAGAGGTTTGAATTCTGAAGCCTGCCTAAATCCAGATTTGGGAATTCAATTCTAATCCATGTCGACTCATTATCAACTTCCTACCTACTTTTCTCCCTGCAGAGCCCAAGACTATATTTTTTAATGTCAGAAAGAAAATGTTCTCTCTGAAAATTTCAATCTTATTTCAATAGCTTCTAGCTGCTGAAACCTACAGGGCTGCATTTTAAGCTTCATTTTAATTTCTATAGGTATTTAAGCAGTTTTCTTACTCTTATTTTTAAAATAAAAACTCTAATCCATTTCTCACTTGCAAATAGATCTACTGTGAGTGAAGCAGGCTTTGGCATGGAGATGACTACAATCCAGAGACCAATATTTTTATTAAATGCTCTTTCACATTTTTTTCCCACTTCTGGAGCAGATACACTGTGAATCAAACCTTTAATCTGAGTGATTGATATGCCAATTTATACCTTCTTTGCTTTGATCTTTCAATCCTATCACAGAGCAAATTTGGCCTCATACTTGGAAAATCCCATGGTTATAACATCTGCTTTTTCTCACTTCCCATTCTGAAATAATTGTCTTTTTTGTGGTTCCTTTGAGAAGTGTAGCCCAGCATCTCCTCTTGAACTTTGTTTTCTCTATGTATTTAGACAACTGAAATGCCTGCTTCAAGATTTTCTTATTATTACATTGCAGCAAATCACATGGTAGCGATCTTAATAAATTAAAAAAATTTAAGCATGCATTCAAAAAAAATTTGCAAGTGTGCATGACTTTTAAGTACCTGCTAAAGTCTCATTAAGCTCATGCCTGAAGTAAAATCCACCTAAGTATTTAGCTGAATGCCCTTTTGGATCAGATCCAATGCACATTGCAGCCAGTCAAAAATTCCCATTGACTTCAATGGGCTCCCAGCCGATTCCTGGGAGGTATTGTGTGTGTGAAGTTCAGCACTTCTGCCAAACTTCAGTTCTTGCTCTGACATGTGTTCTTTAGCTTTTTTACACTGTCTCCTCTCAGCAGAAAAATGTAAAAATGTTAAGGCCTCCCTTAAAGGTCAGAAGAGTTTTTCACCACCGCTTTAAATGCAATCTGGTCAAAACTGAGGTATTTAAAAACCATTCCTTTCATCCTATGGGAAAAATAAAAGTAAATAATTTCAGGTCTAATATATCATTTTAGGTCTGATAAATGTCATTGCAGCCTTAGAATTTGGAGTTTACAGTATTTTTATACAAATATCCAGGATAGTCATTACAAATACCATATACATGTGTAAACATAGATTATTGTACGCAACCACAATCTTCCAGTGGTTTAAATAGTTAATGAAATATTTTTATTTTTCAGAATTACAACTTTATTAAGTTTATATTCTGTTAGAAATTTTAAAACAGAAATATTTTCAGATCAGATTAAAACCAAATTTCTGACTGTTCAATTTTCCGTAGAAGAAAAATTTGGTTTCCTCTGTTGGTCTCTTCTAGAGTATTTCAGATGATATAGGCTTCTGTATTTACTTCTCCCTGCAGCCTTTTACTAGCAAACATGGAAATCCACTTTTTAACATCCTCCTTTATTAAAAATACTTCTTCGTTATGTATACAACCAGTACCAGAACACAGAACTCAACTTGCACAAATGAACCTTCCAAGAGCACAATGCATCAGACATTTATCTTAAATGGAGGCTCACCGCTAACCATAGTGTAGCTCAGACTTGGAGATTTATACTATGACTATTCTGTTAATTAGTGAGTACAAGTACACATGGCATTTTCACCTTGGCTTGCCTGTTGGAAGCAACTTAGAAGTACTAATAAACTCCTTCTAAAATAGCCTCACAGTTAAATAAATGTACCTTGTATACAATGTGACAAGCTAAGCTAAATTCAGCAGAGGAGACCTCTGGTTTCTGGGAACTGTGTTAATTTTGTAGCAGCTTCATTAAATATAAATATTGAGGCTAAAATCTTAAGAAGTCTTAAGACCAATGAATGCCTGAAGTCTAATAAGCTATACTGGTCCAATGCAACTGGAGAACCAGTCAGTTGAATATAAAATTGAATAACAAGAATCTAATAAAAAGAAGCCTCTGCTTTATTAAGATAATGTAATTTCTTTTTTGTGGTCCCTGAATTTTCAAAGAGATTCTTTACTTTCTTGCTGTCTTCTCACTGAAGCTGTTGGAGGGGTGCTTGATGGTGGAGATGGGGAGCCTGCTTTCAAGAAGCCTTCAAACACTTTGAGTCATAGGTTATACATGCTAGACCGATCAGGACAAAATTTAAAAACTCAAATTTAGCACTTGGAGATTTCAGTTACTAGGCCATCAGAATACAAGGCATGTCATGTCTTTCAGAGCCAGGCAGAGAATGACCAACTCCAGAAGCCATTGAGGAAGAAGCAAGACATCACTAAAGCCACTGCCCATAGCTGCCTTAGCCTTGCTCTTCCCAAGGCTACCCCAAAAGCTCAAGTGCCTGGGGACAAGGGCACTGCCTTTGCAGGACACATGGCTATGGCAGCCAGCATTAGCTGCTGGGGCAGTCCTGGCTTCATACAAACCTTGGCAGCCAAACGCTGCCTCCTCTGAAACACCTTGACTTACTAGAGTGCATCCTGTTCTCACCCCACCACTCTCACAAGGGAAGGAGTCGAGTATTTATCAGTTATTTGTATGAGAAGTCTTTCCTATGGGTTTAGAAATGCAGATGTAAAGGACCGTGTTTATTTTGTGTGACAGCTGAGTTATGAAATGTTTTCCTCACCTGGAATACTACATAAAGCTTAGTGGCAGAAAGAAAGAAAGAAAGAAAGAAAGAAAGAAAGAAAGAAAGAAAGAAAGAAAGAAAGAAAGAAAGAAAGAAAGAAAGAAAGAAAGAAAGAAAGAAAGAAAGAAAGAAAGAAAGAAAGAAAGAAAGAAAGAAAGAAAGAAAGAAAGAAAGAAAGGAAGGAAGGAAGGAAGGAAGGAAGGAAGGGAGGGAGAAAGGCTCTTTTTACACATTGAGCTGTATGTGAAAGATAAAAGAACTGAACTTTCTTCAAGAGAATTTAAGTCTCTCTTTCTGTGCCTGGGTAGTCACTGTACTGGCTTTGGATTGGCCTTTCACCATAGCCAGGATTCAAAGTGTGTTTGTCCTGTAAAGAGAAAATTAAAAATCATTGTCAGTCATCTCCTTCAAACATTTTTCCTCCTCCATCTTCTCTGCCTGCCTGTTATTTATAGCTGTGACTCTTCCAAGTTGAAGAGAAAATCAGAGAAAATGGTAATTTGAAAAATCAGCTGTTGATACTACTTTGAATTTGTCCTCTCCCACACTAAAATCAGGGGTGGTGTAATTAATTCTTGCAATGTTTTGCACAAGACAATGCTAGTTTTGCAAAGACCTTGTTCTGCAAGGACCTTGTTCTTCAATCATTACTAGTCAAAGCAAAATTTCCCTCATTTTCATTCAGAACAAGATTACGATACACATTCTCTTTTCTTTCTTTGTTTTTTAACATGTGAAGCAGTCCTCGCTAGGATAAACACAGATAAAGTAGAGAGGTTATTGGAACAAGCAAGTGCAGTGACTTCTTTCACTCAGTAACAAAAATAACAGATTAATTGGGAGCTTTGTTCCCCAAAGAGAAAGCAGTCACATTCTTCCTGTCAAGATTTCAAAGTAGTTAAAAAGCAACCAATCAAACAAACAAAAAACCAAAACCAAAGAGAAATAAGAAAGCCTTTAAAGCAAATTGATCACTGCTGGAGACCCCACAGACACGTGGAAAGTGGGATGCTGGTACCTAAGAGTAAAAATGTAGATAATTTTTCAGAGTATACTTGATAGATTCTTTAGAAGAAACAACGGTCAGGACAGCTACAGAGTAAAGCAAAAGTCCACAACAGAGACTCTGTACTTACAATATGTCAGCAGTGTCCACCTGCAGAGGATCACAGAACTATTGCAAAGGGAGAAGTGCCAAAAACTGCTGGTCTATAACTAAAGAGAGAAAATGAATAGGAGAGAGCAGAGGAAGCCTCCACCCTTTGTGCTTTCCTGACCTCTTAAGTTTAGATAGTGCTTTTAAATCCTCTCACTGACTGTTTCCCTGGTGCTTCTCTGGCAACTCACCCCTCTCATAGACTAGTTAAACCAACAGACAGTAATTTATACTTCTGTAATTCACATAATGACTCTTCATCATCCCAGGATAATCTGAAACATTTTCTTTCTTAGTGGAGCATTAGCTTGTGTTGTACAGATATCTACATAAAGGCAGCTTACCAAAATACCCAGTTGGAACAGCATTGTACACAGAGGTTTAATAAATCTCTATACTTTCAGATAATTTAATAGAGTTGTTATTATTACAAATACATGAAAGCATAAGCCCTTAAGCTTTGCATTTCACCAAGCATTATTTCTCCCCCTGTTTTCTCAGCAGCTATACCAGTGGTACAGGAGAGCAGCCACATCACCTTTTTCCCCCTCAGATTTTCCTGACAGGGCCTGGTCAGACTAGAATGTCTGGCTGCAAGTCCCCTGGACTCTGAGAGGCAAGGGAAGTGGGAGTAAAAGTGGGCTACACGAGTAACTAGCACATGCCTCATTCCAGAACAGCAGTTAATAAGGAAAAGCATAGATATCTTCTCCAGCTCAAGGCTGTGTTGTTTTCAGTTTGGCTTTCCAAAACTGAAGTGAATTAGGTTGTCATTTTGAAATGCACACTACTTCTTTACCTGCTGCCTTACTGCTTAGGCACTTGAAGCCCAAACTATGTGTAACTGCTTTAGACTGCTTTCAAGCTTTGTTTTAGAGTGAGACCATTTTTTTAACCTTTTGTGGTATTTTTCCCTTCATTAAGAGTAGAGAATACATTTGAGAACATCTCAGAATGCTTCAGGCTCAAAAATCTTAAAAATAGAGACGATGTCCTAAAAATAACGTGTATTAGTCAAGAAACTGCTAAGTGCTACACAATAAGAAATCAGTAATAATAATAAATGTTTTCTATCCCTAACATCCACTGCCTGCTTCAAAACTCCAGCACCTCTTGGGAGCTGTTCTGATTATACTCTTAGGCAGTTGCTTTAAAACTAAGCAAATTGAGGGTACAAAGTTTTGAAAAATTGTTTTGTCTTTGTCTCAAGGTAGAAAAATATCTCATTAAACATAAAGTCATGATAGAGTGGGGATATCTGTGACTATCTGGGTTAGCAGCCATAGCATGTGGCTATACAGCACTGAACAAAATGCCTGGGCCCACTGCAACAGCTGTAAGTAATGGTTATATACTCACTGCCATTTTTCTTCCACAGGGAAATCAACACATCAAATATACCTCATAGCTCCTCGAGTGGGAAATTCCAAAGTACACGTTCTATAATTCCATTCATTTAATGAATAGAAATAGCATCACTTCTGAACAGTTAGCGCAGATAATGAGCATTATAAGCCGTTGCAATCATTGTAATACCAAATACTTTACACATAGGAGAACTTTGGAATACTTCCCTAAAAGAAAATTATGAGAACTAGAAATATTGAAATCTTCCAGAGGGGGAAAAAAATATAATTAAACCACAGTGCTATTTCATCTCTCTTAGATCTTTGTTAACCACATCAGGAAGAGAAAAAGGAGCTGTCTTCTTTTCATTAACTCTGTTTAGCTTTGATACAATGGCTCAAGGAACACGGCTCTCCCCTTAGTTATTCAGTAACTTCTCACGACGATTCCAATTGTACACTCTGTAAGAAACTCATGTTTCTTATTTGTAAAAGATAAAGCTGTTCAATAAAGATTAGGAACTTCGTGGGCGTATTATAAATAGGGGCAGGAAAGTATGAAAGCACTTCACGCCTGCCTGTATCTGCAAAATGATAAAACAGTGGAGAAAATCTACACGGTAACAGGGCAAGCCATCCACTGTTTCAGATACAGGTGAGAGGAATCTTTGGGAACCACCCATGAATAAACAGTCCAGATTCTGTGGAAGGGCACAGCTGATTATTCAGTAGTTCTAGTGTTTTTATAGAAAAGATGTGTCTTGCCTACATGCAGGTGTGCCTGTTGAACAATTTTTTTTTTTTTTCATTCTAATAGCTTTCATGATTGTTTTAACAGCATAATTTTCCTGACTAAATGTGTAGTCTGGTTCCTAAGTTCCCTGAAATTTGGAAGAATTTTGACAAAGTAAGATGGGAGGAGTGGGGGACACATGAAATCTGTGGTGGTTTCCAAAAATCCCGATACAAAGCCCAGAGGTTTCTGCAGATATTTTACTCTGAAGCTTTGGTGTTGATAGATGCCAGAGGTCAAGACAAAGTTCAGAGGGAGAAGAACCCATGGAGTTTTCAACTGGAAAGAGTTTGAAAGAATCCTCAAAATTGTTAGTTCCTGGGTTTTAAATGGACCTAATTACTCTGACGCATATGGCTGAGTCACTTATGAGCAGCTTCTTGTGCCCAAACGTGGCTGTGTGGAGATGCAGAAGGGCTCAAGAAAGTCTGACCTAGCTTCAGCTTCTAATCTTGTTGCTCTCTCCCCACAACAAAAATGAAAGGCTTAGAAAATAATTTTCTCTTAAGGATAAAAAGAGGGAATTTAAAATTTTGTGGTTTCCCCTGTGCCTATCCCAGCTCTGAATTAACTCAGTACTAGTATATCTATGCACAGGCCAGCACAAAGGAAAAAGCATAGAACAGCAGTGATTGCTCAGCAGTCAGCACTGTACATGAGGCAGGGATTTTCCAGGTCATTTTTATCCAGTTCATCACTACAATTTGCTGGTCCAATTCTGCCAAATCAGCAGAAGTACTTCTTAAAAGAAAGCCTCACCCGGTTCTGCACAGGCAGCATTCTAAGAGTTTGCAGGGTTACTGGCACTTTTCATCAGAGATCCATTGTGAATTGCACTTTTAAATAAAGCACACAAAGATTAGAAAATTGTCACTAGTGCTGGACATATTCCTATTCCCAAGAGGATTTATAACAACTGATGATTTTGCCCAGTTGAAATAGTAATACGGTCCTTGCTTATAGCAGGCCGAGACATGAAGTGAAGAATGTGTGAGGAAGCTTGTGAACAAAACACATGCTGTTGTTTCTCATTTGGAAAGTGGAGCGATTGATGTACACAGAAAAAAAGTAAACAGTTTTGCCTGTTGATGGTCTAGTGGACAAAAGAATGGCTGGAATGAAACCATGTAAGAGGAGGAGGGGGGAAGTGAAGTAAAATTGAGAAATAGTTCATTGCAGGCACTCAGACACCACTTCAAAAGTCCATGTAAGAGTACCTTGTACTGCCCTTAGTCCTGCTGAAGGCAACGTAGAATGAATTATTATTGCATGAAAGGCGATATCGTCTAACTCTTATTCAGATGAAGGAAAACAGTTCTTACTGGAACAACCTTTGGTAATCACAGAACCACAGAAAACTTGAAAGACTTTGACTTTCAAAGCCTTTTACGGCTTTCCATTCCCCTGCCCTAAGGGAGAAGCAACCATATCCATGTAAATCCTGTCAAATAGTTCTTCTTGCCATCCTTAAGCTCCCTCAAGGCAATTCCACGGCCTCCCCAGATAATTTACTGTCCTCCAAGCCAAGTCCCTTCAGCAGGAGACTGGTGCAGTGATGTCCCAAGTGGAAGGAAGAGCAGCTGGAGGGCAGATAGAGTCAGGGAGCCCTGGTGAGCTAAAGGTGGGCAGCTCTTCTCACCCTCATGGTCAGTCCAAGCCTGGCAGCACACAAGACTGCCAGAGAAGCTGCTCATAAAATGGTCTCACTAGATTAACAGGACTATTGTTTTTTAAGAAAAATACTAGAACACTACACATCTGCCTATATCTTCATAGTGATAAAACAGTGGAGAAAATCTACATGGTAACAGGGTAAGCATGTGATGGTTTCAGGTACTAGGTCAGCTGGTACATTTTTGTTCCGTACATGGTTCGAAGGGCAAGGTTGTACATGAGCCCTTTTCAGAAGCACAGGAGCTCTCTGGAAGGCACGTGGCATGTATCACGTTCCTTTTAAATGGGTGCTTTGGTCACTTTAGGAAAATCTGGCCTATCAACTAAAGCATGTACTGGGGACAAGAAAGAGACCCTGGAGAAGAAGGTTAGCCTGAAAGAAGAAGTAAATATCAACACGGGAGAGCTGGAATGAAAGAAAGATTGAGTAGTGTGGACTTTCTCTGTGCCTTGTCATCCAGGAAAACCCCTCTGCTTTCTTTTTGCATAGTGTGGCTAACCTGCAACCCATGCTATCTAGACCAGACTGCCAGCTCATGTCTTGTCTCCACATTCATTTAAAGAGCTGCTCTGAAAATCATTATCCTTGGCTTTCACATTGACTGCAAACTTCTGCTGAAATCCCCCGGCGACCGACTCCTTCCCAGATGATTCTCTGACCTTGTAATGTCTTTTCAGTCAGCTTCTCTTTATGTACATACACTCTGTCATTGACTTGCAACAGATAGATTGATTCTTACTTTCAATGCCATCAAACCAATTCTGGGATTTTAAAATTGGACAACAAGTTATAAAATCAATCTAAACAGCCATTCACATAAAAGTTGCTCCCTTCAAAAATCCATATCTATGGTGAAGCATTATGACTAAAATTGACTGCAATTGTATCTGATTAATAGTACCATTGGATCTGACAGTATCTCATGATACCATCACTAAAACAGGAAATTCACTGAAAATTAGCTCTGATCACTGTTGCCACAGCTTCTATCCCATCCTCTCATCTTTATTAGAAACACTGTATGTATTCAGGGTGCTAGTGAGGAACCTGAACTTCACTGACATCACAGTTCATTTCTTTTTACACTCCTATATCTTCTGTAGAAAGGTTTTGCTTATGATGCTGAAAAAGATCATGGAGTACACCAAGATGTATTTTCTTGCATTTGTAATGTGATCTTTTCTGTAAAAATTATTACAACAGTGGAAGTGCCTTTCTGCCAAACTAGATGCTCCTCCAATCACTACCAGTCTTGCTTTCGCCTAAAACTGATATTTGTTCTTGCAGTAGCTACATTTTTGTACCCAGCTTCCTCCTCTACAATACTGTCTGTGATCCCATTCCTAAGGTGCTGCTCTTCTCAGGACACAGCCTGCATCTTTGTTAACTTAGCTCTACCATGAAGTTAAATATCACTTTTATGTTTATGCCAGTTCTCAGACTTTCAAACTCTTCCATTCTCTGCTTATCTTGATCAAGGAACTGAATAGCTTTCTTCCAAGTTTTCAGACTTTCAGCTGAGAGAAACAGCCTCCAGCCCAGGACACTAGAATATGTCAGCCACCTTTACTTTTTGAGCACTTGGAAGAGAAGGAAACAACACACATTAAAACCTCTGACATCTTTTCCCAGTCCCTGACATTGGTACAGACATGTCAAAGCCGGGGGTAACGAGCTCAGATGGAACCCAGTAGCACAGAGCTAGTCTGAATGTTAAAGTTCCATCTTGTTTGGCTCCTCATCTATTTAGATCTCCATTAATGTAGGCATCTTGATCCTGGCAGATTAAACAAGAAAAATTGATATAAAATTAGGTCAGGTATAGCTAGAAAAAGTGGCAGTGCAGTGAAAAGTCTGGTCCAACGTGTGTGATTCAGCTAAGGTAGAAAGCCAAGATACAGTGAAAGGCAAAATTCAGGCCCAGGAGAAGTGCAGCATGACATACTGGTTTAAATTTAACACTTACCAGGAAGTACAAACCACTTCTCCCTGCTAACATTAATTTTTATTTTCATTTCATTTTCACGTGCATGTGTAGAAATATGCTAACCCTTATGTTGTCCCCTATGTCTCCCAGAAACACTCTGAATCATTCATAAAACTGACTACATAAAGTCTTGAATAAATCCTTTAAATGTGCCATTTCAGAGCTTGCATTACTTTCCTAATTAGTATTCATACACTGCTCCAATTCAAATCCAAATCTGTCTGTTATTAGCTTATCACTAAGGTTAACAGTTTAATTCACTCATATCCGACCAGTCAATGCTACATAATATAATGTGACATTCTATTGCTAATACTTTTTTTTTAGTCTGTATAGAATAACTGACATAAAATTATTTTCATACAGTTCAGTGGACCTAAATCAATAATTTTGCCAGGTGATGATCTACCCTCCCATGTTCCAGGTTTTCTTTACTTAGCCTGCAATGTGTGCCCAGACACGATTAGATTGTCCATTTACCATCCATCAACAGTTATACTATAGAAGTATGATTTTATGAATATGTCCTTGAAAAACTGGCTGTCAGAAAGCTATTTAAAATTTATTCTAAATAAAATGGTGGAACAGATTTCTAGGTAGTTTTAGAGCTTCTTTTACTGGGAAATGTTATTCAGCTTTTAATGGGATTGAAATTTTCTTTTGCAATGTAGTCATTATGATATTCTGTTGTTTGCCTTTTGAAAAAAAAATGCTAGCTTGGGAATATTGTCTTATATTTAAAAATAAAAAAAAAATTAAATGTAGCTGACAAAGTTCAGATAATTGGACAGAGCAGCAGAGCTTAAACCAACAATGTATTCAGCATACTGACATATGATATCTTTTGAAATCTCCATAGGGTCTTTTAGCTTACAGTGAGCCATTGCAGAATCCTGGACTGTTGCAGAATGAATGCTTTGCTTTTTCAGGCATGCACCAATTTCCAATAACATAATTATTTTTTTCAGCTTCTCCTTTCCACCAGATCAATGAATATTCTACTTCGTAAACCTAGAAGGCTTTGCCACCTCAGTCCAGAATCCTGCAAGTAATGCCAGAACTCTATAAAAAAATTCAAAGCCAGAAAAATGTGGTTAGTGGAGCATCAGTACGGTCTGTCATTACTGCACACTATTCTCATTAAGACATAATAATCCCAACGCTGGTAGATAAGCCAATAAAACAAGGATGGGGAAAGTGGGTGCTAAAAATGAGAGCCACTGGAATCGATAGAATAAAAGACCAGCAGCTGGCTTCCTGCCACACTAGGTACCTCTAGTAGCCCAGCTTCTCAGGGGTCTCTGCAGGCTGTGATTAAAACATCTGCCATTCAGGTTTAAGGCGTACAGTACTAACTGTAAAGTTTTAAAGATCATTTTGTGGCTAGGAAAACTTACAGTCTTGCTGCTATGAGGTTTGCCCTATTCCCAAAGTGAAAAGACCAACTAGGGGCAGACTTGTTTCACACTGTTTTTCTGAATAGGATGGAAATGAATAAAGTTAAAAAAATTAATTCTATTACTTTTCTATCTCCTAATGTGAACAGCTCTATTTCTGTCCTTGAACTGAGCCCAGTACAATTTGTTTAATTCTCAAGAGAGACTGAATGTCAAACTTTACCAAGTGTTAATCTAAAATTACTGGCCAGCTGAACCAGCAGTGATGTTTAGCAAGCTATGCATTTTGCAGCAACCTGATGACATTACAAAAAACAGACTGATAGGACTCGTAGGAAGATTTTGCTCTAACCTCAGCAGGAATATCCTGTAAAACCTTTGAATTTTTGCTTAGTAAATGAAACAAACTTGTAATTCCATCAAATCTGCATCTCACTTGACTGAACGGTCTCAAAAAAATCATCTCAATCTAGCCAAGATGCCATGAAATTCAGTCAGCCTCCTGATGCAATACGAGGCCCAAAGAGATGTCAGACTTACACTGTGGAGGGAAGACAAGCTAAAGATAGAGACAATACATTTAAACAGCCATGAGAGTAAGAGCTGGAATTAATATTTATTGCCTAGACAAGCAAATATGTTGAAAGAGAGACAAGTATCCTGCCAAGTTGGAAAGACTTGATAGCCCTGTGGTGGCCAGTTAACATACAACAGTGTCGTCTCCAGGAAACAAAAGGATTGTGTCATATGTTCTGTGTCCCAGCTCCTGTGGCCATGTTTCAAAACATCCACTCCTTTCCTCTCTTCCCCAACAATAACAACAACAATGACAAAAAGCAAAAAACTTCCTTCTGCTTACCTAACTCTGTAGCCAGGCCTTGACCCCACCGTGATAAATGCAGCAAGCAAAGCTCTGTCAGTCCTGGAGAAGACTCTTTTTCACAGCAGTGAAGGAAACCACAGGTACACTGCTCTTCCTTTTGCTTGCTATGTTTTTCTCATGGCTGGAGCACCATAGTTTCTAAATCTGACAACTTAACAGCTGATATGCATTCATGTTGCATGAAATATGGTGGGGAGGTTAAATATAGAAGAGGATGTAAAAATTTTACATATATAAGTAAAGAAATGAGAGGCAGAAAGCAACCAAATCACAGTCAAGATAAATGTCAAGAGTTTAGTGCAGGAAAAAAAAAAAACATGTATCCTTCAATAAAAACAGCAAGCCACGTGATTAGCAGCTAAAAAATCTTGATAAGAGCCTTAAAGACTATGAGTTACATGGAATGAGAGACAATGAAAACGTAGCAGAAGGTGTATTGAAGAAATGTATTGTAAGAAAATGCTTTCTTGCAGCGGTGGCAACAAATCTGAGCATTTCTTTGAGACACTCCTCTATTTGCTTCAATAAGGATAAATTCACAGAAATGTGATGTGGTGATAAGAAGCTGCTGAAGGAAGACTGAGGGCTTGATTCGCCCACTGATTCAGTACACTTGCACCAAGGTGGATGGAGTTTGTGCTGATCTGGAGAAGGCAATGGTCAGGTGAGACAGAGACCAGACAGACCTCCTAGTTCAGTGCTGGGACAAAGGAAGCAGCAGCAGAAATTTGGAAGTCACTGACTGTTTAGATACTGGCAGCCACACACATGTGCCTGCAAGTGCTGTCACACAGGACACCAACACATCCTGTAATGTTTTATTGTACTGTTTCTTCAAGGAGGTGTCTATGTTGTACAGACACAGAAATTAAGTGTAAAGAACCAAGGGCAAGTGGTAGGCTTTGCTTCTAGGAAGCTATTTCATTATGAATAATTTAACATAACTTTAGGTTTTTTTCCATCTCCAAAATTCATTATAAAAATAGTAGCAGGAACATTTTAACCACAGTTTAAAAAATAAAAGAAAAAAGGAAAAAAAAAAGAAAAAAGGAAAGGTAAAGTTGCTGTATATTTAACAGCATCTGAGCTTCTCTTTGCTGTGCAAGTGCAAGCAAAGTATGAGCAAACTCAGCGGCACTGACCTTCCTATTGTTGAAGAGAAAGCAACAGATTCTTGACAGTCTCCAGGGCAAAACAAGGGAGACCTTGCAAACATGTCTCTGTAGGGGCTCCAAACAATAGCGAAGGTTCTTTCCCAGGGTTGAATTTCTCTATTCCTTTGGCACACTTTCACAAAAGGGTTGGGTCCCTTGAGGTTATCTGCAATGTGCTTACACTCAGAGCATTAACACGCCTGCTAGCTCTGTACCTTCAGCATACTTTTACTGTCATTAAAGAGTGATTATAACGTAAAAAAAAAGAGTATCTTGGAGATGAGACACTGGACTGAAGAAAAGCAGGCCTCTAGGCTCCCACCTCTTCTCATGGCACTTCAGGCAAGCAACATGCATCACATTTCTATTAACCATATGTACTTAGTTTATAAGATCTTTGAACAGAGATTATTTCTTTCCCTGCGTATGTAGGTATAGAATAGGAGCATTTTGGGGCAGTGGCCTTGGCCAGAATGCTTTTTAACCAGCAGTTATACTAAGTGTATACTAAGAATGTTAGTGACTATGAAAAAAAATTTCAGACCTCCCCATTAATAAAAGTATTTAAAACATCATATGGCAACTTTCCTTTTTCATTTTTTGAGAATACTGAACACTTTTGCACTGATCTTCGGCTGTGCTGCCTCTCGGTTTCCCAAACACAAGTGCATATTTCTTTGACCATATGCTATTGATTTCCAGCCAGGTGGGGCACAGCATTTCTTTGCAGCATTGACACGGCTGGGATGAAACTGCCATCAGCAAGAAGGTCGTGAGAACCTCAGCATGTGTGCTAAGAATTTGCTACCCACAGCTGCAGAAGCTGCTGGGTTTGGATACAGCTAGGAAAAACAGGGGTATTTTTTAATTACCTCAAAGAATTAAAGTAAGGCTGCATTCAGCATCTTACCAACTTTGAGTATGCCAACTGAAAAATGCTCAGGGGCAAAAAAGGCATGTTTCGATTGTCGAACTACTTCAGTAATGAAGATTAGATGCTATTTTGAACATTATATTGAAAGTGAATCGGTGTGATACTATTAGTAGGCAAATTCCCATACCATCCCAGTAAACAAGTTACATACCTATTTCCCACTGGCAGCAACTTCCAGCCCAAAGGAGAGCATAGATTTAGTCCCATCAGCTTCAGGGTGATTCAGTGCTACATCACCACAAAGTAGCACAGGATTCCTGCACTCCTTCTTTCTTTCCCAGACTCAACTCATGTAAATTCATGCTGTGGTTGTGGACAGAGGTTCTCCCTTTCCAGGACACATCTATTCTAGGAAACGATGGCAGAGGGCTGTTACAGGTATGCAGGAAAGCTGCAAACTTGGCTGTGCAAGGACGCTGTAAATTGTGAGAGCTACAGGTGCAGAAATCTTGGTAAATTACTGCAAAAGTGTTATCTGCCTAACCCCTCACAGTGCTTCAGCTATGTAATATAAAAAATCCTGCCTTTTTTTTAAGCCAGAATGTTTAGCTGACTTTTCTCTGTGCAAAAGAATCCTCTTAATTTTAACATGTTATGCATGAAATTGACTCCATCACATTAAGGATGCAAAATCTCAGTGGTGGTGCCAGATGCATGGAAGTGAATGACCTGATCTAAACCCAACAGAATTACCCTTGCCTGTTCCAGTCGGCATCTCCCAGGTGCACAGCTGCATAACAGTACTGCCAGCATGGTATAGGAAGCTCGTATTTCTGAAAAAAATTAGGATTAGTATTATGCAAGTCTGTAGACTGAATCATCCTCACTGCATGGAGAGAAAGTATGTGAAGTAATTCATACCATTTTAAAACACCATTTTCTTTATTTACTAAATACAAGCCTGCTCATCCTTTTGGTATGTGTACCAGCTGTGTTTCTGTTTACCACAGCTCACTTCTTTCAGAACTTTTTCTCTGCCCAAAAGTTTACTAATGGGCAGGCCAAATATGCTGTTTTAACCAGTTTTGTGAATCCTGGGCTCTGCACCGAAATTGTTGTCCATATCCAGCAATGACACCACTCAGCAGAAGCTGCAATTACTCAGCAGTTCTGTTGAATAAAAATGAGGCAAATAGGCAAAAGTAGTGAATCATGTTTATGCTCGGCTAAACTTTGCTCAGCTACACAAAGTTATCCATATTTGAAATACAGAGGACTGGCCTTTTGTGGCAGCTGTGGCTCATCTCCCACAAAATAGTAATGGGGAAAAGAACAAAGTGTATCAGTGTTAGAAATATTTTAATAGGACCAGGATTAAATTTAATTGCCTCATTTTAAAAGATCAGTTTATCGAATCTGCTGTCTTAGTCCCAGTTAAAACCCAGTCCGCATGCCTGTGGCTCTTCAAAATAGCAAGAGAGCAATTTTTTTTCACATGTTAAGACAGGCAAAAGCCATTCCTACTTTGCCTGGGATAAAACATATGGGAGATGCACTGTTCATTGGCCACTTCTTCCAGCCTCACCTGGGAACACTTGTGGCTGTTGGATAGTGACTATTTATAGGAAAGTAAACAGCCCCAGACATAATACTTCTCTAAGTCTAAGAACCTCCTTTGCCTAGTTCTCAAGGGGTAAAAGTGAAGATTTAATCAGTCTTTACACTTATATATTTTTTAAATTATTTAACTTTTATTACTGTTGCACCATTTATACAATTACATATAATTTCAATGCATCCATTGTACATTTTGTTTTTTCATTTGTTTTCCAATGAGTGTGTGTTGGTGTCTGTGACACAGAATGGAAGAGAAACTGGAACTGCAATGAACGCAGACTTTTTCATTTCCACTGACCAATAAACAGAACTACAGGTGCACCCAACCACGGACATGCATTAACTCGTCATGAGAAATCTAGGTAGGCTAAGTAGGATGAGAATGCTTTTTACTCCCAAAAAATATTTGGAGAGGAAGAATTGGAGGATTGGCATTGAGAAATATGTGGACAGCTAAGTGGGTTTTGTCTGAAAGTTGGCATTCATCCACTGCATAAAAAAAATATCAAAATAAGAAAGGCTGTAAATAAAAAAAAAACCACAGAAAATACTGCTTTCATAAAGATCTGATTGCCTTGGCACAAACCTAGTGGGCAGAATCAAACGCATCACTCCCAAACCCCATTACAGAACAAAAAGAAGATTTTGATACACTGGTGGAGTGCATTTACAGCAGTTCAGATACAAAAGATGTGCTGTACTTTCAGACATCCATTTATTTAATTTTTTTTTAATCCAGGACTTGTGTCAAGTTGGCAGAAAGTATATTAGATATTTCCCCACAAAAATACTATTTGGATTCTCCCCCCTCCCTCCCTCCCAACTTGATGGGACATCCTTTTCATTTTTTCTCTTTTTTTTTTTCTCCTTCTTTTCTGGGCAATACATATTTGCTATTTCAGATCTGAAACGAGTTAGTATAGCTGAAAAAATAAAAAAAAGACACAGGTTGTTTTAAGTGGTTGTTTCAACAGGCTGTCCAATTTAATCTTGCACTGCTATGGTTTGATCCGAATTAGTCGCTGGAACTTCAGAAGGTTTCGCTTCCTCTGGAGGGGCTGCAGGGTCCGAGGCCTTAGCAGTCGAACTAGGCGCCGCTGTTGCCGCGGGCTCCTTGGAAGAAGGCGCAGCCTCGTTGCTGCTAGGTTTTGAGTCTGAAGCTGGGGCCACTTCACTTTTAGTTTCTTGGGCTGCAGGCGTTGCGGGAGCCTCAGTCTTTTTGGCTTCCCCTTCCTCTTTGCTCTTGTCATCTGCTTTACTGGGAGCTGTGGCTTCTGAAGGCTGGGAAGCTTTTGCATCGGTGCTAGGCTCAGAGGGTTTGGGTGCTTCGCTACTGGCAGCAGGAGCAGAGGCAGCAGTTGGCTCCTCTTGCTTGGGTGCCTGTTCAGTGTTCTTCTGTGGCTCTACTTTTGCATCGACAACAGCCTCCGACTTCTCAGGTTCTGTTTTCTGGGTTTCTTCCTGGGTCACTGTTTTCTCCTTCTCCCCTTCTTTTTCTTCCGTCTTATTGGCAGCGACCTGAGTATCCTTTTCTCCCTTCTCCTCCTTGTTGTTCTCCTTCACTTCTGTGGTCTCTGTGGTTTTCTGGGCATCCTCAGCCTCCTTTGGAGTCTCCTCTTCCTCAGTTGCTGCTCCTTCAGCCTTCTTGTCTTTGTCTTTAGCTTTTTCATCATTGACACTGTATCCCTTCTTCTTCTTGCTCAGTTTGCCTCCCATGTTGGAGCTCTGTAACAGAAAAGAGAAAGAGTTGATTACCCAAAGCCCAGCATTCATCACTGAGAGAATCAAATTCAGATCAACTGAAGTGCAAAGAAAAAATTTATTCTAGCTCCTGAAGAGGAGATCACATCAGATTTGATAAGATGTTCTCAGCTGAATTACTGATTCTGCAGAACACCACTGCCACTGAGATTACGTCCTGCTCAGCCCTGCAGACTTTCAGTCAGCAAACCCCCTGCTGCCACATCACTTATGAGCAGTCCTGTGAACACCTCTAACCCTGGTTATAAATCAGCAGGGAGGAAGGGGACAGAGTAGCAAGAAGTAGCAAGATGATGGAGCACTTACATACAACCACAATCTTTTGTGGCCTGAGATAGAGGGGAAGGAGAAAGAAACCACATTAATATTCAAGTTTGGGAATGAACTGGATTTGACTGTTAATCTTGGCGTCCACCCCTGGTTAACACAAAGTCCACTATCACTTTAGCAAAGGCTCTGAACCACCTTGTCATTAAGGTTTGGAGAAATCAAAGGAAGCCTAGAGTCAGTGAGAAGGCTAATGCAGAGGACTGCATCTACTCCCTACACCTCACCACCTGTTACCCTCACGGCCGATTTCCCGTGTATATGCAGCCTTTGGAGAGGGCTGATGGTACCCTGAGGCCAGGAGCACGTGCTCCCCTCATCCAGAGGGATGTGGGCCCCCACATCCAGCTGCCCCAGAAACAGGAACAGCTCCCATGCACAGAGTCCCACCCAGCTTTGCAGCTTCCACAGGGATCACCCGCCTGAAGCCCGGCATTCTCACTCATCAGGATGGGAAACACGGACCCTGAAGCACAGCAAGACTGTGACCACTCCATAAGACAAAAGAAACAAATACAGGTACTTCTGACCACAAGCTTACGTGTGCATGTGACATGATGCAATAAAAACTGGGAGAAGAAGGGGGCATATTTGTAGCCTCTGCTCCCAGCTTTCAAGCATGACAAGCAATCAGGTACACTGTTCAGTTATTTAAAAGAAGCTGAGCACGTGTGTAACCGTATCAGTATTTATATAGCCTTTATGTGGGAGTCTTGACTAAGAATATACAAAATCTTTCACAGTACTTCAAAGCAAACTTTGTCTACAAAAACAGGAGATACAGACATACTTGGTCATTAATGAAAACAAAAACCTCTAGAGAAAAAATTACAATTCTAGTATAAAAGGAAATATTTAATTCATGCTTAATGAAAGGTTAAGAAAAAATACTTCTGTGTTTCCTATTATTTGAAAATAGGAGAAGGTGACTTTTTTCAAAGAACTGTCAAATAAATGTTTAATGTAAGAACTTCTCCAAGGGAGATGAATCATTCTAATTTTCTGTTTTGCACAGGTAGATATAATTATAGGCTGTATATTTTTCACACACTTGCTAAAACTGTGAATACAAATCAGTAAAAATTCATAGGATTGCTCATAGCAGGCTGAATATAAAGTAATATTACATACAACTAAGAACTAGCTGCCTCGCAATAGATTTTCTGCTATCACAGATACAAGCCCCAGGCAGAGCCCAACAACCAAATATCCAGACGTCTTGGGCAAAAATGAGATATTATGGTCAGCAGAGATCTTTCTGACTTCAGCTTTCAAAAAAAAGTAATTTGTAGTAATGTCAAAAAAAGTAATTTGCAAATACTGTTGAAACGTTATCACACTGCCCTGCAAAATGGTAATGTGATGTTACTGAAACACTGCTTTGTTTTCGGAAATTTTACGGGAACAGCAATAAAAGGACTTACTTCCACAGAGTCACAGCTGAGCAATCTAATCTCTATCTTCACGACAGAGTTATCATGTTTTTCAGGTATTTAGGGCAGGCTATGGACATTAGTTTGTTATCTGACAAATGTAGAGTCTTCCTGATTACTGCATAAATATTACCTTGATTATTGTTTATGTGCAGCTACAACCAAATACTTTGAAAGGGCTTTTCCAAGTTAGCAAGATTGGAGATTTATACTGAAGCCTTGTGCATGTCCCAGTTTGTAATCCCTAATTAAGCCTTTGTTTCCCAGCAAAACCCAGGTACTGTAAGCCTGATTTCATTTGTTGCATCTTCTGTATTTTTCAAGATTTTGCTATTTCATGGATAGTAGCAACTCACCACAATTTATACTTCCTTCCACAACAATCTTTTGACCTCAGATATAGTTGGAGACAGAATGTTTATGTGCAATGACCTTTAAAAAGTAGAGAAGCCTAGAAGCCTGCATATGATAAATGTGCTCCCCAACTAAGAAAAGAAACATGCTCTGTCTTTGTTTGGAGGTACACTGTGAAATCTCTGCGTCTCATTTGCATCACAGCCAGCTGGCTCAAGATACTGGAGCAGAAGATGGGGAAGAGGTTCAGAGACTATCATTATGGTCTATTAGCAAATATTTACACTTACAAATGGACTGCCATCTTCCGGCATAGTTTCAACTACTTTATAACAGAATAAATTCACTCTTTGTGACAGAGAATCTCATATCTCCCTGTTAAAAAGCTGCCTAGATCATTGTGATAACAGCTGTGCCAGGCTATGATGCAAAAGCAGAGCAATCATCAGGGTCATCACCCAGGTAGCAATGCTACAATGTCCCTTTCCCCCCATATCTGATTTACAAACATTCCTCCTCTCCCTGGACTTCTGATAACACATCTGGGCTCCCCTGTCACCTTTTCCGGAAACAGTCCTACATGCTCCACTGCTTCACACAGATGCTGGTCTCGTCCCTGTCTCAGCCTGAAGCACAGCTCTGAACCATCAAGTGCAGAGTCCCAGGGTGGGTCAGACACAAAGCAGGCCTTAAAAAGTATTTTAAAATTACAACCAGCTATACGTGTGAGAAGACCAGCATGTGGACCACGACACCTTACCACCTCTGTGACTGCTGGATATTGTTGCAAGGATAATCCTGCCTGGTACTAAATGAAAATGAGTGCCAGTGAAATGTCTCCCAAGTGAAGCAAAGTGCAAAAAGTCATTGAGATGTAAATTCATACCGTGTTAAATCCACTCTGTGTTACTACCTACGTGTTAACACTTGAAAGGGTACAGAGACCTCTTTCCCACCCCCCCACCAAAGGACTAAATTATGAAGAAAAAAAGGGGATGCACTCTTTCATCCCAGTGAGATGGGGGTCCTGGTACATTGCTCAGCCTCTTCCACTACCCTGCCTCTCCCTAATTCCATAATCATTGCATTCATCTTGTGAATGACAGACCCAGGACCAAAATTTGCCTACAACTATTGACCATTATTTACAGGCTAAATCCCAGTATGTCTTCAGTTATTTGAACTTCCACTGACAGGTACAGGTTTTGAACTAGCTTGAGCAGCTGCCAAGCGAGCATAATGCTCTTCGTAGCAAGCATGTTCCAAAGGAAGATCCTTGAAAATTTTGGTGCTGAGAACCATTCCTATAAAATGGCACAGCATCTGATGTCTGTGCCTTCTTATTGCTGGAAAGAAAAGGGTCTAGAGACAGACAGTCCAGAAGCCAATTTTACATAGGAAGATGAAGTATACCAGTAATTTTCAGGGAACTTTGGTGAACAACTTTGCCGACCAGTACTCAGAAGAGAAAACCAAAATATAACACTTGGAAGCTACAACAGACTTTATCTACTTCCCAGGCCACTCAGTATTCTTTGTATTCCTCTTCTTATGGAAAAAGAAACAGATCCAGAGATCACTGCGACTGACTGTAGAAGAACTACTCCTTGCAACAGGAGCAAGGATTTCTTCAGTTTCTAGAAGCAGTTACATGTTTTGCTCATCCTGACCTTTTCATTCTCCTACAGGAAGCAGGAACAGAACAAGAGAGCTTGCGTAGTTATCTTTCTTATTGTACAGTAGAAATAATCTCCAGAGTGGATTATTTAGATTAAAAAATATCATATGTATAGGTCACTCAGAAAATGTTAAGCACTTTGAAATTTGCATATTTTTGATAATTAGGACTCAAAGATTCAAGGTCCATAAGACCATAATGCAAGAGGAAGAAGAACTCACAGAACATTTCAAATTTTTGATCTGAAGACTCATAGACATGAGTTCCTGGAATGTGGGCAGCATACATTTGCACAGTTTGTAAAAAGAATTATTATTTGGAAGCTTTATAGTTCACATTGTACTTCTATATTGAAAAAGTCCCTAGAAGCAGCCTCTTACTATCTCTTTTGCCAGTAAAGATTTGTCTGCCCAATTAGTTTTCTTATGTGCTAATAAACTCCTAAACATTTCTTTTAGCATAGGCTTTCACACGCCATTGAAGAGTCTGGCTATTACAAGAACGGACTTGCCATCACCCTCCCTCCCAGTACTGCGAACAGGGCGACAGGAAAGGGCAAACACGCAGGTGGCACCTGTGTGCTACCTCAGTCTGATTGCCAAAGCTAAACTCCCACAGCTCCTGTTCAACTGCATGCAAAGCGTGGGGAGTTCAGTCCACCTCCAGAAAAACCAGTTCAGGAAGACAATAGGGACCTCTGGAATTCCACTGCCTCCAGCCCAGGGCAGGCACGTGCGGTGGGTCAGGCCAAAGTAGCCCTTGCACAAGCCTGTTCCCAGGCATGAGTTATCTCACATTGCCTGCAGACAAGTGCTGTAAAATGCACATCCCTCTCAAGGCAGGGTTTCAACACTCCAAATCAAATGAAATACCGATCCCAGAAACCATCCCACCCCCCAGGTGCTGAAAAGAAATAGAAAGATCTTGAAGACACCATTGTATCTCTGTGCCTCAGTGATTCAACCTACACCTTCACTAAAAAAAAAAAAGGCAAAAAGATTTTATTTAGGGACACAAATGGGAATTGAAAGAAACAAGGGGTGTGCAAATACAGTTTTTGAAAGATTTTCTGAAATTTTTCTTAAAGAAAAACACCCAAAACTTACTACTTTTCAAAATACGCAATAGAATTTCATGCTCTCCATTATTACACATACACATACACGCATGCACACACTCAGAGACATTCCTGTCCTCACCAGACCAGGTCAATCAGGTCTCCAGGTTAATGTTAGAAAATCTGTTAGCATACTCTTGGATAGAATTAGCTTGCTAGCCTTGCCTTTTAGCAACAAAGTCATGTTTTTCTGTTCTTTCTCCATTATCCTCATATATCTTCTTTTTCATTTGATTTTACTTGGAATTAACAAAACAGAAATTCTAGGTCTCATTCAGATTCAAGCCTCTTCAAGCTTCAGTATCAATGACTCCTTTTCTTTTCTTTTCTTTTCTTTTCTTTTCTTTTCTTTTCTTTTCTTTTCTTTTCTTTTCTTTTCTTTTCTTTTCTTTTCTTTTCTTTTCTTTTCTTTTCTTTTCTTTTCTTTTTTCTTTCCTTTTCTTTTTCTTTTCCTTTCCTTTCCTTTCCTTTCCTTTCCTTTCCTTTCCTTTCCTTTCCTTTTTCTTTTCTTTTCTTTTCTTTTCTTTTCTTTTCTTTTCTTTTCTTTTCTTTT
>VYXC01012111.1:1246244-1289070 GCA_013397175.1 Platysteira castanea | reverse complement strand
CCCTTCCCTTCCCTTCCCTTCCCTTTCCTTCCCTTCCCTTCCCTTTCCGCACCCTTTCCGCACCCTTTCCGCACCCTTTCCTTTCCGCACCCTTTCCTTTCCGCACCCTTTCCTTTCCGCACCCTTTCCGCACCCTTTCCTTTCCTTTCCTTTCCTTTCCTTTCCTTTCCTTTCCTTTCCTTTCCTTTCCTTTCCTTTCCTTTCCTTTCCTTCCCAAACCTTCCCTTCCCATCTTTCTCCTTAATCCTTTCCCCTTAGCAGTTTCGTTCCCTTCCCTACCCCATCCTCTTGCTCTATGTCACTTATGCTTCAGAGAAGTGACAGGAACCAGCTCTTCTACACTCAGGCGGGCTGGTCTGAGGAAGGCAAGAGGAAACACACTCTTGGCCACTTCTCCCTTCTGAGGAGATGCTGGGCTGGCACAAAGCTGCGCCAGGAGAGGCCAAACACATTGTGGGAATCTGCACCTGCAGGGCTGTGAGCATCACCTGCACACCTGCACAGACCCCAGAGCAGCAAGGTGCTCGGACATGAGGTGCACACAACAAAATATGACCTGGTTATTCCTCAGCACTCTACAATTTCGTGTGTTTAGTGCTGTGAGACACACAATAACAAACTGGGAACATCTCAGCTTGGCACTTGTACTGTTTCCTTCACGGACCACCAAGAATTTTTAATCCCTCCCTCAGCATGTGCACAGTCCTGTAACTACTGCGCCTCCGTTCCTTCTTCCAAACCTTGTGAATCTCAAGATTTAGAAAAAGGGTATGGAGTAAAAGAACAGTGAACGCTTAAAACACAGAAACTGTGCTCACTTGATTTCCAAACCTCTATCTTTAAAAGACACCAATTCAAATTTTGGGACCTACTTGTTCTCTTTTAAAACGCAGACAACAAATGAATTTTAGGAAGTAATATTGCCAAGTTTAAGTGTTTAATTCTCAGCCAGATTTCAGTTCTACTTTTCTCTGGTGAGAAGTGGAATATATTTAATGCAAATTTCTTTTTTTAAAAAAGAGGGAACTTCAATTTTTATATTACATTTAAATTTCTCAGGGACATGTACAACACACAAAAATAGGGAGCATGATTTTTAATATAAGCCATTTATTATTAATATATCTAAATTACTATCATTGATATTAGACTTCAATTATGAGAGTTTTATTAATTTAAGCACACTGCAAGCTGATATAAAATTATACCTGTCTAAGCACTTATAAATGAAAAACTGCTTCATTTGAGAAGCATAACTGCTAGTAATACAGCAAGTTATCAGAAAAGTTAACAATCACATGCCAATTTTTTTGAGAGCAAATTAAAAAGTTGTACCTGAGATATTCCTAAGATTTATGTGAAATACTTGAGCTCAGAGGTGTGTATTAATTAATCAATTAGGAACCAAATTTTCCAAGAATAGATGAAAGGTGATGGTCAGCACTTTCATAACAAGTAAAGGTTTTGCCAGAATTATCCATTCACAGAGCATCAACCTGAAACCACAAGTACTTCACACATATAATCCATTTTTGCACCCTGTGTGTAATAAAGGTAGCTAACCAGGCAGAATTCCTGAATAAAAGTAAAATTTGTCCATTATTTGATCAAAGAGTGATGAGGATTTTATGAGTTACATTGAAAGCCACTGTTGGAGATTCTGGACTTGCATCCTCCTGACTGGAAGGACACTGCAGATGAAGAACCTGGGCGCACAGCAGGGACTGAAGATCCACTACTCAGCCTGACTGGTCAGACACCAGCACCACCTTTGCTGTAGGAGGGTCTGTGGAACAAGTACACGACAGCACTGCCTTATGCAGTCTGTGTGTGTGTCACTCCACGTGAAAGCCACTCGAGTGGAGTACTGACCTGTGTGCTGCAGAGCCACTCTGTGGGAGCATGTTCCCAAATATAATACATCTCATTTCTACAATACACAAGTAGCCTCTCCAGCTACAGAGCCATCTTGCAGAAAATATAAGCTGAACATAGGCCATTCTTACCTTCCTGAGCCAATGAGCAGCATGGAAGAAATGCTCTGCTGTGTGCGAATTCTCTACTCACCCCATGCAAGGCTGTGCTTTGTAGGCAGAGATAACATCTTTTATTAGATCTCCTAATAGGGACAGAGATAACAGCACCCCTATTCTCCTTAGACAGTTATCTACAGCTGACACATTTTTGTGTTAGCCTTCTTCATTACCTTCTTATTGCTAGTTTCAAATCAGAATTGTAGTGTTTTGCCACATGTGGGGTTTTTTCACTGATCCAACACAGTACTACTTTGCCCAGCAGTGCAGATACATCTGCGAGCACATTCAGTTTCATCCCTCGCAGGAAATCCAAAGCTCTTTTGCATTGTGTATAACAAAAACAAGTCATATTAAAAACTGAGCAAAACAGAAGCAGCATAAAATATATTATTTTTACAGTGCAGTGTATGTATTGCTCAGCTGTGCATTCAGTTCATCTGACGCTGCTCTGATTGCTTAAATGAAAAATGCTGCCATCAATTTCTATTTATTTGCCTCATCTGCTCCATTCTGTCTACCAGCCTTCATACAGACTGAAGACCCAGCTCACATTCGAAGCATTTCTCCTATATTCAGATTAACTGCATATGTTCTTTTTGTTGAATAATAAAAGCAGCTTGCAGACATGCTCATGCAGGCACACACATGCAGCCAAAAGTCAGCCTGCTCCAGAGTGAGATCTTAACCACATTATTGTTAGGCACATGGTTGGAAGAGGAAACTCTGCTGTAAACACCTGCTTTGCAGAGACTGAGATTAACCTTACAAGAACACCTTTTGTAGAAACAGCTTGCAGGCTTCAAATAACCTGAAAGACTAAGCCAAAACATACAAGTATATGCCTTCTCCTTCTTCTTTCTAAATTGTCACATCATTTTGGGGTTTGTGCATGTCTCCTCAACAACCAGTTTAATAGCTATTTCATACTAGCCAGAGTTTTCTAACCTGTATCCTAGAATTAAGTTCCTAAGTAGGAAATGATGCAAATTTCAAAGGTGGTTATTACCCACATCTTTGAGGCTGTTTAAGTCTCGGGACATGCACCACTGAGGGAGAGGTGAGATTCCACACATATTATTCCAATTATGGCCAGCCACTTTTCGCCTCCCTCAAATACTTAAGACAGCACCACCATGTCTTATTACAAAAACACGCAAGGCGATAAAAGCCTAGATAATGGGATGATTTCCTTCCAAATCGTATTTTGCTTGAATTCTGTCCCTCCAGTGCAATCCCTCCAATGGATCTCAACACCACAAATATGCTTGGCTTGTAGACCCATGAACAGTTCCTCCTTTGGGTGCCTCCAAAGGCTACATTAAAAATGTAACAGTCAGAAGCTAGCAAGAAATGAAAACATTCTCCTCCTCCACACTACAGTTCTACCGAAGAGCAGTGGTGGGAAGACCTCATTCCTGGAGGGACTGCACGCTGGAAAAGGAAATCAAGCTTAACACCTATAGCTTGTATTTCTCTAGCCTCTTCCTGAACAAACAGTACGGGGAACATGAAGAGAGTTGAAACTCATGCTTTTTATACTAAAAAAAGAAATTATCATATGATCCTCATTTACATATTTCCTTCAATAGTAAAAGTTCTCAGTTGCTGTTTGTATAAATAGTAAACTTACCTGTCATTTCTTAAAATAGGCATGGAGAGCCACATTCACATTTCGAATAAGGGGTTTGGGTATGTAACTAGGGAACTGTCACTGGAGACAGTTATTTATGGGGATTTGTATTTACATTTTATTTGTCTAACATTCCACATTCAAGAACACCTCTATTACTTTAATGCCCATTTAAATGGTCAAACTAGTTTAAACCAAACTTTAAAGAGTCCTTAGAATATAGATTACAGTATGCTATAAGAAAGTGATGCTTTAGCTTTGAAATCTAGGAACTACCAGTTTTACTTTGAAAATGCCTTCTCCAAGTTATTTCTAAATTCTTCATCATTTTTGTTTTCCATCTCATGGTGCTGCTTGCTGAAAACAGCAATGGCTCTAAAAAACCTTCTTACACCCTGGCTGTAAGAAAGCATTCTATACCTAGGAACAGAACGTTTAACACACAGCTCAGACCTCGGATAGGTCATGGCGATCTTTAGACTATGTAATTACCTCCTTCTGTTTGCATGACACCCTCACCACAAGGAATGAAACCCCATTTACAGTCATAAACCAAATCCAGTTCTCAGTTTTGTTTTTCATTTTTAAATACGAGGCACATGGACTGCAACACACCATTTCTGATTGCAGCACAGCATTCCACAATTGCACCACTGAAGGGAGGAAAAGAGAGAACCAAGACCAGCCACCACCAACTTATCGCAGCACTTGCTGCTGCTGCTGCTGTGGTGTTAATTTGCATACTGTGGTGTTCATAAGAACACCGCAAGCTGTTCATTCCAAAATACATAGTATTTAGTTTACCCAGCAAACAAAAAAAAAATTAGCAATTTAAATGAAGTATTTATTGTTGTCTCCTTTATTCCATAACATAACTAATTAAGTATTTTAAGATATAGTATCTAGTTAACAAATTCTCTATCTGCTTCTACCTGTTTTAGTTCTATATTGAGCTGCAGGAATAGCTTTTCTCTGATTTTCCTCAAAAGGAAATGATTGCACATCCACTTGCTTCTCCTGGATGTACCACATTTTTGGGTTTAGACATTAGAAAAGGTTGGCTGATTTTAAAAGAACACTGACAGCTCTTTTCTCCCAAAGAACATGCATCTACTTCAGTCACTGGTGATGTGCCCACCCTCCCAACAGCGTCAGCACTGAACACAGCAACAACATTTCTCACAAATTAAGGCATATGCAAGAGTCACAGGACAAAGCCAGTTTCATCCTCCAGCTAATACACAATTGCTAATGACAGTTAAATTAGTAATTGAAACATTATTCCAAAAATACCTGTACGTCTAACATGGCATTAGAAAGCTGAGCATGCTTACGTCCTTAGGATAGTGTTACACATCATGCCTCTGGTGGAATTTAACCTCCTGCAAGCAACCAGCACAAAGCCTACTCACCACCTCAGCAGCACTTACAGGGTATTTTACACCAACTCCCCAAAGAGCTGTTGCATTTGTCCTTGGAATAACAACTTCTGACTTTCAGTCCTGTGTACAAAGTTTCATTTTAAACAAAAAATGTTGTACTGAAGTCAAAGTATTCAAGTCAAGTCATGCCTTGCATAACATCAAAACTACCTATAATTAAACCTGTGAGACTTTGGGCTGAATTATAAATATTTCTCATGTTGCTAAGAAAAAATTCTTCCCCGTGATCACAATATCAGCGTCAGCAGCTTATCAGCTCTCAGCTTCTCACAGCTCTGGTGTAATAACATCTTCTAGTAAAGATGTGCTCATAAGAAATCAGGGAAATGGCAGATTGAATGCCCAGCACCTTGGAAAACTTTCTATGTTTGTGTGCCTGAGCACTTATTTTTGCTATATACATTTTCTACCAGGCTGCAGCTTGGTCTATTATATAAAGTTTTTCACTTTGGTCTTTCTCACTTCCTGGTTCTCACACTAGCACAATACGTGGGGCTTTTTTTTTAAACCAGCATGCATTAAGACAAAAGAAAATCTCAAATTCCAGACTTTCTTTTTTGATCTTATTTAAAATGCATGTTTAATACTGCATTTTGACTTCTTTCCTTTCCCCCCTCCTTTTTTAAACAAAGTATTACACTCAAACTGGTTTACCAGTTTCACTTTAGTCACTGGGGGAGGTTTATCAAAATAACATGGAACAGGTACTCAAAAATCACTGAAAGAGCATTAACCAGCTAATTTTTGTTTGTATCTTATCTCCCTCCATCTTTTCCAACACTACTCATTTGCACTCCTCTAATGGCTGTAAAATACCAAGACACCTTAGGCAAGCTTTCATTAAGACTTGCAGTATTCTCCGAAGCTTGATAAATGAGAGCTGTATTTCCTGATGCTGCTGGAGAACCATACGTACACATCAATGAGTGCTGTCAGTGGAGCCTTTTACACTCCTTCAGTGCCACATGATGGTAATATGGTAACGTGAATTCTGAGTGTGCCAGAGGGTTGAGAGGAAAGAACCACAGTTCGCTTTTTGATTTCAGTAGTGCAAGACAACAGTGGGAACTGCAGAACAAAACCAACATCTGTTAGAGAGTTTCATTTCCTGATCCAACAGGATAATGGTCAGCTTTAAAAAATTTGCTTTGAAAACCTAAAGTGCTTCTAATCACCCCAAAGTAAGAGCCATGCCAGGCAGTAAGCTGTACCATGTCTTGTTTAAGCCATTAGATGTCAACTTGGATTCGAGACTGCCAGGCCTAGACTGATTGCCTAAATTTCTTTCTGAAATCTTCACTGACTGCACTTTCTCTTTTCTTTTTGCTTGTTTTGGTTTGGGTTATATTGGGATGTCTGATCAGCTCCACTAGAGGGAAGGTTACGTAAGACCGGAGACTAACAAGTCCACTTGGCAAGATATGAAGTGAGCAGTTCGTGCAATCCATGAATTGCACTAAGAGATTTATGTTCAAACCAGGAAAGGCAGAAATCCAATTTAATAATTACTCAGCCAGAACCAGTCCTAGCTAGCAGCTACCAAAAAAGGAGAAAACCAAATATTTCAGCACGCAACAGCAATGAAAACTAGAAATCAGGAAAGATGATCAGATGCGTATCTCCTCAATAAAATAGCTTGGTTTACTTTTCCATTTAAGTATCAGTAGGAAATCTGTCCCTAAGAGCTATCAAATTTAAACTCACAAAATTAAAGCAAAAATAACTTTGCAGGGATGGTTGTGGAATTGGATGTAGTCCCTTTTCCACCCCCTCACCTGAACACTAACTTGCATTTTATGTCAATGAATTTAGTTAATACCTAATATGGCCACAATTCAATTTTAGCAGTTCAGAATCCATACCAATTGCCTTTGATGATATAGCTCTTAGACACACCTCCATCAAGGCTATATGTATGCCAATCTGCAGTTTTGGCCGCCTCATACCATATAACAGAAAAAAGCTTACTTTCCAATGCCCATATGCCCATATAGAGAACTCTTACAGTCACTCCTTCAGTTTAAGAAGCTTTCAGCCCATGGCTATGTGAAAAATTATTTATTCTAACCAAAGAAGTTAAGCAGACATCAGTATAAAGTATGACTGAGTTTTTCAGGATTTAAATGAGAGAAATCTATCAAAGCAATGAAGACTTGAGAAATATGGAAAATTGGTTTTCATTTTTCAAGACAGGGCCATAAATAAAAAGAAAAATACCACTAGAAAGGTTCTTTCAACACTAATATATTTTAGTAGTAGCACCTCACGTTTCAAACCAGCACTGGGGTTCCATTTCGCTCTCCCCCATACTAGCACATACATGGAACCCATCTGTGCCCCAGGAAGCCCATGTTGTAGGAGTAAGAGGATATAAATTCATTTTAATTCCATTAACAGAACACAGCTGCTACAACTCCCAACAGTAACTGGCTTTTCCAGAGGCTTTGTTCTGTAATCAGTTCTCCTGGCTGGTGAGGTAGCAATGGTCAGACTGGCCAACACTTCAGTTTGGGTTTTTTCCTTTTCTGCTCTAGCAGGTGAGCTGGTGGGACAGGGCCCCTGTGTTCCCCTGTGAGATGTCATCAAGAAATGTGAACTGAGTGCCTCTGCCCTGCTGCCTCAGCTCTGGCTCACAGAGTTTGGCAATTCATTTGCTTCGCCACTGGGGAGAGGGAGCTGCACTTCATAAACTTTAAGATGTTGGCTGTCAGGAGCCAAGAGGCATTTAGCTCTGCAGAAATCATGTTCACAGCTCTGCTCACTGCAGTTTTCTGGGCAATCCCCCCCATATGCACAAATTGAGCACTAAATTCACACATCCCAAACAAGGAGGCTGGGTTGAAATATGATTCAAGTGCATAAAAGTCTCATGCCCATATTTGGAAATATTACTTTCAAAGGTCTCATGCTATCTCAGAAAATGCTAAGTGAGCCAATTTCAAGAAATACATCACAGGAAACACCTAACTATTTCAAGAATATTTGCAACCCCAAATACATTCATTTAAGTCTCTTACCTACCACAATCTCTTACTTTCTGTATTTCTTTTATCTTTAATCACAGGTAACTGGTAAGGAATACCACATGTAAGTTTATTCTATGATATACACATAAACCAAAATAAAATCTTTTTTTCCAGAAATGGCCAATTTCCCCGTCCACTCTCAGCTCAGCAATTCTTCACTAAAAGTGGACAAATCTTCTATTTATTATTTATTAGCTTTTGCAACATAGTGATTAAAAACAAAAGTTTTCAAATTCTATTCTGTCTGAATATATGAGTCTAAAAAGTGGGATTCTTTTATGTTGTTTGCCAGTGACTGCAAACCTTGCTCATGTCACTCACTTCTCACAGAATCTGACGTAAGCCACTTCATCCCAAAACAGAAGTCAGATACAGAACGAATTATTCTCCTTACTGAGGGCAACTTACATAAATAATGCAAAACTACAACCATACCATCACACTTTCCCTAAAATCACAACATGCTCATTTGGAGGAGACATCTGATTCTCAAGGTGAAATAGCCATCATAGAGCAGTGAGACCATATTACTTGGTTTCAGCCTCTGGGACCTGTTGTAGTACCAAAGTGTACCACGGTAAAAACGACAGACGAGATCTTCCCTTTCAAAGCTGACACATATCACTGCACTAAAACTGTAACACATCACCAAACCATGAGTCTACTTCTCTCTCTCTTCCAATTTCAGGCATCCACAGCAGCCTGGGGTTGGAGGAGGCAAGAGCCCAAAACCTACTCAATCGTTTCCAGTTACTGTTGCGTGGAAGGCCGTCTAACTTGCAGACGAACTTCCTCATTTGCAAAATGGGATACTATCACTTTTCATCCTAAGAAAAGATCTGTCTGATGCCAACAGCTTCTTTAAAGGCCTGGAAATATCTCTCCTTGTTTTAAAAGCAAGCCCATTCTATGTGACGCCTTCACCCCAATTCTCTGTTAGAGAAGGCTGTTTTTCTGCATATGGGCACAGTACTGAATTGCTCTCTCTGAAGTTTCCCACTGTACACCACATATGAGAACAGCACAATAAGCAAGTCACTCATGGTGATGTTACAGTGCTGTATCAATACTGCAATAGCCAGTTGTAAAGCATCTCTGAACAACTTCAGGTATGGCTGAAAAACCCTTCTGGAATCAAGCTCCTTCACATTTATGCCTCTAGGTTGAGAACATCTGTACATGGACGTTTTGATTTATAGTTCCAAATATGCCCATTTCACTCAGTTTCAGCTGACTTGCTGAGAAGGATTTTTTCTCAGGCTAGGAAAGCTCAGGTGTATCCAGCTGGATGAAGCTACTGCTTGGTAGCCATCTTAGTGCTTTATTGAAGACAGATGTAAGAAAGTAAAGCCATTTTTTCTTAAACAGAAAATTTTGAATGCTTGAAAAACAATGATAAGCCCTTTTTAACCTCTTTTCATTAGGTTTCCTGGTGTTGGACACATTCTGGTCACTGCTATATTTATTCTATGTTTATTAATTAGATGCACGTCTCTGTTAAAATGACATCCCTTTTAGGAGTGATTATTCAAATTTGAAGAGACACAAGAGGAAGTTCTAAACTGGTTCACTAACTTTCCAAGACCTTTTTAAAGATTACACAAGTTTGAAAATTCTGAGTTATATTTGTCACATTCTGCAGAAGCTTCCTTTCCTACCTACAGATCTGAGCTGTAGCAATTACATTATTACAGTCATAGAAAGTAATGAAAATCGGAAGTGTCTTCCTTTAAAGTGTGATTAAGCATCAAGTAGACATAGCAACATGGCACTGCTGGAGATGATATTCAACAGAGCAGGATATGAAACGATCATCTGAAAGAAATGGCAGGAATTAGGGATTTGAAGGGTGACAAATTTAGGTACATTCCCCTCAATCATGGCATTTTCGAACTGTCTACCCAAACTAGTTTCTACTCTGGAATTTCAGAAGTCTTGGTAAGTAAATTAAGATCAGCAGTACAAATCTGACCAGGCCAATGTCAGGGGAATGAAGAACAGCCCCACAGCTCTCAGTTCTCAGTACCTGCACCCAGGGACAAACAGCTTGGTAGGACTGCAGGCTGGGCTCAGAGTCACAGACTGAATTTGTTGTTTGAATTTGCCAAAGTTGAACTGCCAACTTTGTACATTTTGATTTAATTGGGTTTTTTTCATTACGAGTAGATTATGTGGCACTGAGGGACATGGTTTAGTGCTGAACTTTGCAGCACTGGGTTAAGGGTTGGACTGAATGATCTTAGAGGTCTTTTCCAGCCTAAATGTGTCTATGATTCCATATTTCTGCAGGTTATGTCAGAACATTTACATTACATAAACACAAGGCTTTTGAAAACATACTTATCGTGTAAAAAGTTCAGAAGTTACAGAGGAAGAAAAAAAAGTTTAGGGGGCTTTTTTTCCGTTAAAACTAAAAGAAAGCTACTTTCATTATCATATTGGTCAGAGACCAGTCAGGAAAAAATTTATGTATGCCAAAAAACATTAGAGATTCTAGCCGGAGAAAGAAGATAAAAGTAAATAAATAATATGGGATCATAACTGTACGACACTCAGCTTCAAATTCACTCAGTCTCTACGAACTCTTGTATTTTTAAGTGGCCAGCTCATAATTTTATCATAAACTCAAAGCATTTGGATTTTTTTAAAAGCATCAGCTCTAGCACCGATTAGAAAAATAATCTAGATTTAATTTCTAGTCTTTGATTAAGCAACAAAAGTCTTGAAAGAGTCCTAAACTAGAAGGCAATTTTTGTCTCATGATTTCTTACAACATCATTTATTTTAAAAGTTTATGCCTGGGAATACTGCATGCTTGCAAGGAGACAAAGGTATGTGAAACATTCACTTTAAAAATGGATGTCAACTTATTTCAATCATTCATACCTGTTAGGCTGGTATTCAGGTAAGCTCAAGAAACACAAGAGTCCTTTAAATTTATTTTTAAATTTGTGTGAGTGTTAGCATGCTTTGTTCTGACAAGTTAACCCTACATATTCAGGAGCCAAGATATGTAGCACCATTTGAAATAAACCTAATAAAGGACTGTATAACAAGGCCACAGAAAACACAGAAGAATTCTGGATTCAAAGTAGAGAACTGAGTCTCTGGTGACTAGTATGTCAGGAGTACAGAGATGGGAATCTGTCAAAGTCAGCATGGATAGAGAAAGGAAGTATCTCTGACATTTTTTCCATTTCAAACCTACACATAAAATCCAAAATTACCCTAAAATATTCAATTAAGTTTATAAAGTCGAGGACAATTTTGTCATCTACAAGCTAGATACAGTGAATCACTGTAAGACAATCACTGTAAGAAAATCTGTATGCCATTAATTTTCCAGCTACTGAGTGTTCTGGCATAAGTTCCTTTGCTTGTTTGCACATAACTGACATTTTTATTTTCGGTGCTCCTGAGTGGTTTTCCAGCTGGAGCACTATAACAATAAGTGGATTTCATTTATATTATTTATAGAATTCAATTAATCCACAAATGAAAACGTGTATTTTAACTGGCTACCTATTAGGCCATTTCAACTGTTTTGCCTGTATATTTTTGACCATCTTTTTTTGTAACTCATTCCTATTTTTAGCAACTGGCAAATAACTATTTCCTATCAGACAAGATTAAAAGAGCAGTTCTAAAACTTGTTCAGAGTAATGTGGTAATTCTGATACAAATCAGTATACAATTTCATTGTTGCTGAAGAGATGGGGGTTTCCTCACTTCTTTTTAAGTTCCAGATTTTATTTTCATGAGATACATTTTCAACATTCAGTTGAATGCTCTTGAGAGTTTTTCCTTATGATTTTTTAGATAGATAACAGTGCAAAGCAAGAACCCAGTCTTTACAAAATGCCATCATCAAGAATAATTTTACAGTTTGACTCAATGCCAAAATAATGCTTAGCAATGTCAAACAAAAGTAATCTGCAATGACTGTAATTCAGTACTCAAATGCGTATTAAAAAACTAAGTTTTATATTTAGGAAGGTGGAATTTAGCTGGGGTCTTTGATCACATCTCCAGCATTTACCAGTACAATTCTCTTTCAGTGAACAAAACAGTAAGAGACAGAAAGACTCCAGCACTGTTTGCTTGCTCTATGAATGAAGTTAGAAGTTAGAGCAAAGAATACTGAACCAAAGGCTCTGAAGCCAGTTGGCTTTGTTGAACCTCGCATTCAACAACTTTTTTCAAAAATCAAGTGTTTCATATGCAGTCCAAATGTATGACATCTACAGTTACTCAAATGCAGTGCTCAGTTGCCAGAAATATGCTCATACTAGCAAGCAGCAGCTGGATAACATTAGTCTCAATTGTAAACCTGGGTGGATATCAGTATCTGCAAGCTAATAGCCAGAGAAAAGAAATTCTGCAGCTATACATGACCACCTGCCTATACAGATTGAAAGCAATTAACTCTCTTCTTGGCTGAGCGTCACCCTCCTCAGATCACTATAATGACTTCCAGACAGCATTTAGACAGTCAATGGAAGCGTATTTTTTACACTTGCGAGGTACAGCACCATTTCTCCACTGTAAATTGCTGAGATTTTGAGCCTCCCCTTGACTAGCACCTCAGCACGATGCCGAGGAGCAGAATGCACCACGGAGCCTATGTAGGTTTGTCACATGGGATTAAGCACGTGGAACAAAAGACTTAATGCTCAGCTGCAAAAACATTCAACAATTAATTAAATATTTAACTGCAGAAGGATGAAATTAAAAGCCTGAGTTTCCATTAGCCCTATGTAACTCTACCTTGGACTTATGTCTAAGAAAATATAAAGCCCTGTTTTCCCTCATGTGACATGATCAAGCACTTTACAGCTCTGTCAATAAGTAGACAGGAGAAGAGAGCAACAGGAGAACAACTTTGTGCACGTACCCATTTTTTGTGCTAAAGAAAGAGAGACATTAGTGCATGATTGAAATTAAATTTGCCAGGAAACAAAGTCTGGAGTTTAAAAAGAGGCAATAAGATCTGAGAAAAGAGTCTTCTTTCCCCTTCCCTTGGTACTGGAAAGGTACAGGGGGGAAAAAAAGAAAAAAAGAGTAAATGTTACCACTCTCCATTCCCATTCGGGTGTGGGGACTTCACTGAGCTTGCCAGTCTGTGCTTATTTTGAATCAGCGGATACCCACAGAAAATGGAAATGCATCACTGAAATGTTTATTTTCCCTTTGACACCTCACATGGAAATCTTGCAGCTCGCAAAGGGTCCTTGCTCCACTGCTCGTCTTTCTAAGGTTTTAGAGACCACCAGCACTCCAGGGCACTGTGCAGATTTATAGGCACTATGAGATAAATAAACAATCACAGCCTGGAACAATGATATCTACATGAAGACACTTCCATAGAATTATTGTACGAATACCTCCACGCCATACTTTTGTTCTTGGAGCATGACATTGCTGGGAGGTTTCCGTAGCACTAAGGAGACAGATTTCTTTCAGATGTTAGCATAAATTTGGTACTGTATGTTCATGGAGATTAATATTTCTGTCCACCTAAATCCTCCTAAAGTTTCAACCCTTCTTTAAATGCAAAAAGAAAATAAAATATACACTACCCTACCACATTTTTTCCCCCTGAGGAGACACAGGATTTTGCATCTCATATGTATTTGGTATCATGAGGTCACACTGTGTAGGAGACCTAGAAGTCTGAACAACCTATACTTGGCTAACACATTCCATGGAAATGGGATATAACAATTGTTAAATAGTTCTTTCATTCCAGGCTATGTTTTAACTCTTTTCTACAGCTGTGCTTTAAATCTCAAAATTATTAAGGCATTAGGGCACTAATCTGGGCATTACAAGCATAGTTGCCAAGAAAAGCTCTTATGTAGAATCTGCAAGTTAAAGGTACAGAGGAAAGTTAAATCACAGGTTTAAACTAAGACTACTAGCCAGAACACCAGGTACTGAAGCGTGAGTTATTATTGTAATTCAGAAAACTAAACTACTCAGTGCTATTGTCCATGCTGAGCATGGCCTAATAGGAAATGTTAGCCAATAGCAACCAATGCCAGGAAAAGGTTAGTAAACTGGTCCTTATGCTTTTCTGATAATTCAAATGTTGTGTAAGTATTTGATAAATGGCAGACATCCCTGCAGCCCCCAGGATTAACAGTCATTTTAGGATGCTACTGATTATTTTTGAGGTCACTCTGTGTAAACGTTAAAGAGTGAAACTGCTTTTACCTCCAACAGGGTTTGCAAAAGAAGGAGAAAGGACAAAAGGATGATCCTTTCCCCTCAGAACATTTCTGAAGAAAGGATGTCTTTTATCTGCTTTTAAGTGAATATTGGAAAATGGCAGGTCACCTCACTCTCACTGTCTTTCCTCTGTTTTTTTACCACATTCCTCACTGCAGAAATATCCATCAAATTATTCTAGCATGCAAGGTAGTGTGGACCTTCACACAGAGAAGGTAAGATGTCTTCTGTCCTAACCAAAAACCCAAATCAATTTGTATACAGGGTCAGTATGGTTCATATCATTCTCTATTACCGTGACAGAGCACCTCAGCTCCAAGCTGTCCTACGCATGTTCAGCACAAGATGTGCCACATTTTCCTTTTCCTCGTGCCATTTAGCATCATCTTCCTGCTTCCTCTGCACTGGCATGTAGCAAAAGACCCCATGAAAGAAGCTGGAATTGCCGGAAGTAAAACCCATACTTCTACTCTGAGAGGGAGGGGAGGAGCGCGAAAAAAGAGAGAATAGAAAACTGGACAAAAGGATATATAAGCAATCTATCCTTTGCATGTTCAAAAAGAGCAAGAATATGCTAACACAAGATGAGTCTTCATCCCTTTTTCCATGGGGTCCTTGCAAACAAAGTGTACTTCCCACCCATAACTGGAAGTTAGATACACTAGCTGTTGTACACTGGTGTAAGCTGATGTCCTGGACTAGATAAGAAAGGTACAGCATTAGCAAAACACCAAAACAAAAAAGCAAACCAGTGAAGAACAAAAGGTCTCTCAGACCAGTAGTAGCAACTCCACCAGGGGAGCTCGGTGTCTGTTTGGATACAAGGCTGGCTTGCCCAAGGGCCTGGTGTCACTGCGGATGTGGCACAGTTTGAACGCACAAGGCTAGGCCCAGAAAGGCATCAAGTGAAATATAACAGCAAAGTGTACAGAGAAAAGTGCTCTACATAACCCACTCTTGGTAAACACCTGCTCGGTGCACTTGGATTGAGATCTAGGACTGAACCAGGAACCTGAGCAATCTACATTTGCCACAGAATTCAGCAGAAGAGGGGAATAAAACTGTTAAATGCTTTGAACAAAATCTTCACTTCCAGTTTAATCCAGAGCAGATAGAAAATAGTAGGGTTACTTAGCAACATAATTTTTTATTTTTTCATTTTAAGTGACCTGAAATTAGAGGCAGTAATCTACATCTCTAAAACTACTTTTATAATTTTTTATAAATATATTGCTATAGTTGCATAAAATTCATTTATATGCTGGAAGTGATTTCTGTGCATGTCTTCTGTGACAAGCAGGGATAATGAACAGTCTTCTGTTCTTCACCATCACCTTACACTGTATGTCACATTTTGGTCTGTACAGTATCTTTCGTAAATTACCCTTCCCTTTTACTTACAGTGCCCCTTCACTTTTATAAAACACCACTGTCAAAAACTTCAATAACAAAGAAAACCCCAAATTCTCTCACTCTCAAGCATCTTCCTGTCTATCCCAGCACTTTACAACACTGAAGGGGTATTCTGTGCAACAAGGCTGCCTTAAGAGCATAGCTGCCACTATCTATTGACACAGGACACTTTAAAATGAGAATGTAGTAAGAGACAGAGTTCAAGAATTGTGCACCCACTCCAGCTGGAGAACATACAAACATCTTACAACTGCCTCATTAAATGAGTTCAGGGAAAGGGCACTGCTAAAAATGAAGAACAAATGTCTTGATTTACAGATCTACAGAGCATTTGCTGCAGTACATTAAACAGCAACAGAAGTTGTTTTTAATTCAGCCTCTTTCTCTGAGAAGCTCATAATGACACCACATCACTGCTGCTAAGGAAGAGCCCAGATACAATGTGTGCAGTGTAAGTCATTTGAGCTCTTACTTAACGCCCATACCAGTAGAAGGTGATGGTGGCAGAATGGTTATGTACAAAATATTGCTGCAGTTACTAAAATCAGGATCTTTAATCCTTGCCCTCCCTCTCTGACCACTGCCTGCCCAGCAGCCAGGAGATGCTCTCAATGACCACCAAGTTGCTCAATGCACTGTATGTCACCAAATTTAAGGGACTCAAATTCACGCACATAAGCAGTAGGATAGAGCAGAGATTGCACATTCATTTTTTCACAGTAGGGACAAACAAATCAGAAAACTGATTTTACCATTTACCGGCAATAACCAACTGGTCCATAGCAATCATACTGGTTGTTGAATAAAGGCCATTTGTTGTCTGCAGTGTGCACATACCTCTGTGAAAGAGCTCTGTGTCAGGGCAGTTGCTTCTGAACTGCTATTCCACTCTTCCCAAAGATGCCTAAGCAACTTCCCACACAGGTTTTATTTCTCTGTTACTGCAAAAGGCCATGCAGCGCAGGGCACACAGCCCAGATCCCACTTGGATGGATGCGAAGCACTGTCAAATGCATCTGCCACGGTGAAACCAGGGCAACATGTCCATGGCTATTTTAAAAGCGAGCTGCTTGGATTTGGGATTTTGGGACAGGGGGAGCAACTAATTTCTTTTAGGCACAGCATTAGTTAACTTTCTGTAGCTAAGCAGACAATCAGAAAAAGACTCACAGGATTATAAGGATCATGTATCCATGGTGATTTTAATAAGAAATCTTACTTGCAGTAGAATAGATAGAAGCAAGAAACAGAATCAGGCTTCACGGATGATTTATTTTAGTTCATCTCCTAGGAAGTAAAATGTTACTGGTTTGATTTGAAGCCAGAAATTGTAAGCCTGGATCAAATTCCTGAGGTTCAAACTCAACTATATTCCACTCTCAAAAACCAGGACACTGTGGCCGTCTTTATCTTGAATATACCAGTTCTCTTTGGTAAATTGCTTATATTGTACTAAGCCAAGTTTTGACAGAGTCATGCTGTGAACATTAATTTCATCAGCATAAGTATCTTACTTTAACTGCCCTGTTTCTTTTCCTGTAGCTTTTTGACAGAACAATATTTATGGTACTTCTGTTCCTTCCCAAGGCCACCAACATTTAAGAGTGCTCAGGTAAAGTAGCCTAATATAGATATATGTAATTTTGTAAATTCTTCAGCCAGGAAAGAGCAGGAATTTCGCTGGATATGGATGCTGTGTAGGAAAAAAAAAAAGCACTAAACAGTTACAACGTCCATTTGTATTTATATTTAAATAACGGTATTATAACTCCTTGCAGCTGATTGTTACATTTTCTGAAACACAGTAAATTCACTGTTACTGTTTTTTTTAAGATAGACAAGCTTGTCTATCAAGCATTTTTAAAATGCTCACCATCACCATACTCCCTGAGATCCAGCACTACCAGATCATTTGTGCTTGCAGCACCCATGGGATTCTGTGACTGAACTGCCCAACTGCAGGTGTGTGCCGAGCAGTGAAGCTATTTGTGATGCTATTCTATGCCCATTTGCCTTCCCCTGTTGTCTACAGCTAAATTATACTCAGTGTCCTCACTCAGTCAACAAAGTAGAATTTGATAGAAAGACTTGTAAGAATACAGAGAAAAGAGACCTGTTTGCATTGAGACTGACTCTGTAGGAGGGAGATGCCACGGTTAGAATTTTAGGCCTAAATGGGCTAAGACCAGAATGGAAATTATGTTAGGACTTCTGAGAAAAGGACTCTGACAAATGGCAAACCAGCAATGAAATGTTTGCATTCCTTTTGCAAGGTCCAATAGCTCTGTTCCCATAGCTACTGTATGTTGAGATGGATGATGTAGCTACAGCAACAGAGCCAACATCCATGTTCACTGTAAAATTCCTAAGTCATTACTTAATCCCTCTTTTACCTCCCTGCAAACTTCTAAAAGAGGAAAAAAAATAGGATTATCTTGTTCTTTGAATGAATTAAAACTTTGCTAAAAATATTAGAATGAAAAGATTCACTGAAGACAACTGGTGCTAGAACATGCTTTCCTGACACAAATTCCCTCATCCCATGATTCCCCTCTCCACACTGACTGAAGACCTTTTTGCTAAAAGAGAGCTGCGTCTGGCTTCCTCAGTGGGTGATGTGTGGCAGTCTGCAGCTCCTCCACGTCCCACCATAACCAAGTGCAGCACACAGTCATTTATAAGCCAATCCTTGAACTGGGTACATTTGGTTGTTTCTTATCTCCCACCACCCACGATGATTTTGAAGATATACTTCTACTCAGAAAATCTGCACTTTTTCAGAAATAGTATTTGCCTCCACTTAACAGTGCTAGTTCCTGACATAATAAAAAGGGAAATATTACATCAAGCACAGAAAGTGGTGTTTAAAGCATAGTCTTTTAATCTTCAGCATGTTGTTTGCCATGTGATTGCCAACTGGATAACGTTTGGCAAGCCAAGGGCATATTTTGTTATATGTGTATGTACAACTAAACAGAAAATAGTTTAAAGTTTAACCCAGTATAATGATTTTTGCTTCAACACTCCAATTCAAGCCTCACCAAAAACAAGGAGTGTCAACTAGGGGGATTTATATTGAGTCCTTAAGAGGAATAGATAGAACAAGCCTTGATTTCCTAAGGATCCCACAGAGAAATATGCCTTATCATTGCAAAATGCCAATGTGAAAATTCCAGCAAAAGCCTGAGCTCTACTTAATTTTGCTTCAATGTCCTATTTAAAACTGGATTTTTTTCTAAGATACATAATCTTAGTCAAGTGGTCAGTCTTTGCTAGAACTCTAAAAGGATTAAGCAACACTTAAGCCCTGATATAGGATAAATTAATCTGTAACTCTTGATTAGAAGAGCACTAAAGCAGTTTTATGTTAAAGTCAAACTTAGACTATTCTCAATTGATTAAGAGACATCCTCACTGCTCAGAAATAATCTCACAAGAGTCCATAAGGTTCTCAGTGTAGATTCTCAGTGTAAATATTTAAACTTTTAATAACAAGATGTTTAGGCAAGCTCATAAATCCATGTGTGGCATAACTACCCAACATCTACATTGACGTTGCTAATTTTGGTTTGTGTGGAGAGAAGGAAGGCTCAAGTAAATACTGCAGAGCATTTTTTTCTGTACCCCGTCTTTCTATCGGGTCAGAATTGCAGAGACATTCAGTTAATGTCAGAATAACTTCTTTTCTGTCTGAAAAGGTACGGCACACATAGCACGTCTGCAAAGTTATTCCTTCAGCAAGTGTTTTTAGTCAAGAGTTTTCCATTAAAAAATAAGTTAAAAAATAACACAAACACAGCCCAAGCTCCAGCATTTTCAGAGGTGAAGATGACCACACAGGTTCTGAGAAATGACCATTTTGTAGATAAGACTCATGTGCTTTTTCCCTCCTCCCCAGCATTACAACATATCTTTCCCACAGCCCGAGGCACAGCTTCTGAAAGAGGAAAGTTTCACAACAGACACCAGCATACCACACGCTGGCCTGGGACGGCAGAAATGGTGCAGGAAGTGAAACTACCGTAAGTTCACAAGTTTTCTAATATACAGCTGAATATAGATACCACCTAGCTGGGAGAAAAGAAAAGTAGAGTTGATTGGGTTCATGCAATGCAATGAGACAGAAACTCAGAGCAAAGAACTTATGGGGGCTTAAATCACTTCACAGGTAGCCAAACCGGTTGATATTCCATGTGTATTTCATTCTGTAAAGTGAATTTAAATTTTTTTTTTTTCCTTTTTCGCCCTAACAAATGGTATGAGCTTTGGGAAATCTAACAAAATGAGAACCTTGTAAGTCACCAGATCATCATTAACCCTGGTGTTATAATACCTTTGAAGTACTGCAGCAAAACTCATTTAAACATCTAAGACCAGCTATCAGGTTGCACTGGCAGAGTTCTCAATATCTACAAATTTAGGATGATTGTAGGCTCTGAACTAATTAACAGCAGAACTGGAGATAGGCTGTTCCATACAAGATCTGCATACAAGCAGGCGCTCAGGCATGATTGGAATTTCAATCAGAACCAGGAAAGGCTTCCTACAGCACAGAAATATTTGCCACCACCCTGAAAGTAACAGTTCTAAGGCCAAAAGGAAAGAGTAGGAGATCATCAACGTTTTCTTTCAACATTTGAGATTTTACCCGCATACCAGGGTAATGTGAAACATGTCTGGTACAAGCCTAAGCAAGGAGAAAAGAGGATTCAGAGGGTATTCTGCTCCTTCCAGACCTAAACACAAACAGGTTTTCACCTCAATTTTAACATCAGATTCTCTAAGGATGAATGATCTGGACGACCAGGACTTCTTCAAGCTGTGTCTATTCTATGAAACCAACAACTGCACATTATAAGGAACTGGGTCTACCTCATCTGGATTTGGCTTGCTTTATTGCCTTAAAAAGAATTTGACACAAAGAATCCCTATATGACAGAATGCAAGCCACAGTTCCACAGAAAGCTGTTTCCTTCCTGCACACTGGCCACTGCAAAGGAATAGACAGGAACTCCAAATGAATATAACTTTTTTAATATAGTGACAAACCCCATAAAAGTGAAGTGCAAAGCTGCAAAATAATTTGCTATGCAATTGCCTTGGACATGCTTAAAAAAAGGAGTATCATTTCTTTCTGAAGGAGAGATGGAAATAACATCAGTAAACTGGATTTCAACACCAGAATGCCAGTATGGAGACTAACAATAAGGAATAAATTGTAAACTGTCAGTATCCTCAAAACTCAACACTACCAAGATATTAGTTTTGTTTAATATAAAATAAATTTAGAAAAATAAATCCTCCAAATTCAAGAGAACTTAAAGTGGCATTCTCTCATAGAGGCACCAGTCTTATTAGTAAAAGCAGTTGTGGTGTTCATTCCACTGTACACAATAAAAATGCCTGATCCAGCATTACATTTCTTCTGTTCTTCATTAAATTCATTCCTCAAATTTTACACACTGATTCCTGGCATAGTTTGAAGGTGTCCCACCTATCTGAATTACACATTCTGGTGTTTTCAGCATTAAGCAGGGTTTTCTCACAGGAGTGCAGTGGACTTCTATTGCAGCAACAGAGACTCAGCATAATGATCTGAATGAAAAAGGAAGTAACACCTCACAGACACAGTCAAACCTAATACTTCCATCCTGCACTTATTTTATGAAATGCAGTAACTTATTCTAGCCCACCTGCGGTAGGAGAAAGGTGCTTTACACACAAGAACTTCAGTGCCACAGCATTATTCAATAAATATTTTCACAGCTTCTCAAGCAAGCAACTGTAATCTTGTGTCAGAAGTGAAGCTTACATAAACGGAAATGAAGATTCAAGTATAAACAGCAGATGATCTGCATCCATCCAGTAAAACTAGCAATAGAATTAATCAGTATTCTGCTAAGGAATCTGCAAGTGAGAGAGGCAGCATGGAAGATCATCCTAGAGACCATCCCACTAGTTCTAAAAAAGTTTGCGATTTTAAGTGATTCAGCCTTCCTGTGTCTTTAGTAAAGACAAGTAAAATTTAAGAAGTGCAACAGTGATGTGGACAATATTTAATCAGTATTATTTTAAAAGAATCAGCCATGTTGTCATGACAAAAAAAGAACTTTATTCAGACATGTCTATTTTATATACTCTTCTTTTTGTGTGCACCAACAGATTAGACTAGAAAGCCTTTAAAGAGTCAAATGGATGCAAATAGAAGCTGTTTACAGTGAGTGGTCTGAAGTGACTGCAGGAAAACTCATTATTACTCAATGTTGACAGTGGTAGCCATGAGGTGTTCCAGGAAAGGAAAGGAAAAGAATTAGGATTTGCTGATATGGGTGAAGTCATTCATGTATAAGAATGTATTCCAAAAGGCAAGATGCAAAAGTGATAGCTGAAATTGCTCATTAGAGAGTGAAAAACATCCTAAGAAATGACAGTGGGAAAAGTTCATAACAGATCTAGAAGCTGTCATGAGACGGCTGATCTGATACACTTTCTATGCCTATTCAGTATTTGCAAAGTGAAAACTAGAGAGCTTCATGCAGCAGAGCAGGGCTGAGCAAATTCAGATCTCCCCACAGGTCTGTGAAACTCTGTTATGCAAGTTCTTTCCATTTCATGTAGCTCAGTTATTCACTACTTCAAACATGCCAAGCACACAGGAAATTTTCTCTGTATCCAAATGAATGTAGTTGCCAGCTAAAATTAATTATTTTCTCCAGCAAAGGAAGTAAGCCAGAGATAGAGACTTCTGCTTTGAGGTACTCATTTGCACCTCCCACTTGTTGGGGGAGGTTGTGGGGGTGTAAACTATCACAGAATTTCTTAACCCATGAGAGGATTTTAACTCAGTGTAGCTGAGGATGTGGCTGATGGTCAAGGAACAAAAGGAGTTCCTTGCTCACGGATGTGTTGCACTTGGGCATTAACTGTGTGCCTCCTGGGCTCCACCCATTCCTATAGCCCACAGTGGAAAAGCTGATGCCATAAAATTTAAGACATGTAAGAGAGGATTTAAAATAACCCAAAAGTAAGTGAAGGACCAGTATTTTTTGAGATGCTGCAAATACACAGATGAATGGCTGCCAGCTGGCAGGCTGGTGACCATACAGCCTGCCAGAATAAACTATCCTGTGCCCTGGCACAAGGTTTTGGCAAGCTTTGCAGTGTCTATTGGAAGTATATTTCCCGTGAGCCTTGGCAGCACCAGGCAGTCTCTCACCTCATCTGCATCCAGGCAGGAGTGAACACAGGGAGAGGGGATGAAGGAGAACAGATGAGCACAAAGGCAAGCCCATGGTCAATAAGGGGTCTGGGACTACCTTGCAGCATGTGAGAGGACAAGAAGAACTTGTATAGGAACTGACTGCAAGAAAGATCCCAAGATCCAAAGACATGTAGGATTTGGGAGAAAGTTGAGGAAATGGCACAAGAGGAATTTTTAATGGCAGAGATGCCTGTGCCAATAGTTCACTAGAGAGGGTTCAGCACAATAAATCAACATATTTGAAAGAAGCTGTTGCTGTGATAAGGAATAGGACAATTATGACAAATTGTAAGGGCAATGTCCACAGAGCAGAAACACAGAAGCCCCAGACAGGGGAAAATCACCCTCTCAGGGACAAGAAGAGATGAAGCTCTGGCCTGAGAGCCCCTGTGTGAGAGCAATCTTACCTACTTTGTTTTGGTTTGGAAACTGGGAGGTGGAGGGGGTCAAGGGGAAAGAAAAGAAGTCACGTGTTCAAGGTAGCAAGGCAATCCTTGATTCATACAAACAAATCTCGGTCTGTGTTCCAAACTCCATAGAGAAAAAGAATAAGTGCTTATGACTGCTTGCTGCCTTGCAAAGATTCGCGAGGTCCTGGAAACAGTTATATTTGGTCTGGTACAGAACAGGAGTTAAAACTGTGGAGTTTTGTACTATAGAACTTCTCTCTACCAAGCCTTTCTCATCTGTGTTTTTTTTCTTTCCCATTATCTGAGCTAATGAAGAATTGTCCATTATACTGGTCCAGTCCCAAAGCAGTTGCCCAAGAGGAACAGAGGTGAAACAACCTCCAGTACTGCAAAAACACACACATATTGGCAGCCAGCAATGGATTAAATACAAGCACAGGGTTCATCTGTTTTTCCATTCACTCTAGTATTTAATTCTATTAAGGTTATTTTAAATACAGAGCTATTACTCACAGCTGTAGTGGGATATTTTTTGAAGTAATTCCAGAATATTTTCACTGTGCTGGTTTTTTTTTCTTTTTTTCACTCTAATGGGAAAGCCACACACACACACACACATACATGCCTCAGTTTTAAGAAAACATTTCAATTCTTTTATGTCCTCAAGGACTTGGCAAACAAGAGGATTTTTCAAGCAGAGGAATGGTCAGGCAGAAGCTTTTGGGTTTACAGACACAAAGGCCAGTGACATAAGGCACATAGACTCTGTATCACAACTGCCTGCTACTGAATTTTCACAGTGGGTCAGTGACTTGATTACATAAATAGTAGAAATAAGAGATCAAACAATTGCCAACACAGCCAATCTATTAATAAAATAAAGTCTTGTTGTGTACAAAAAATCAGGGATTGGCAGAAGATAATCTAAGAAGGTTCCAGGCTTACAAGACAGCACAAACCCAAATTTGAACTTACTGGCTCCAGTAAAGTTGGCTTAAATCAATTTTCATTACCCACAACTTTTTGAAATATCCTCAGCTTCACTGAATACCTGGTATGTAGCATTCCAGCCATACAAAGAGGAAAGGCAGTAACTTAAAGAACTTGTTTCTAACTCACACTTCTCATTTTTACTTTGCTTCAAAGAAATCCTCAGATCATTTTTATTGTTGTCATATCTGAGTTATGATAAACATGTCCAAGAACAGTCAGCTAATTATCTTCAGTGGGTAATTAGGAGCGCTGAGGAACGTGATTTTCTCCACCAATGGTAGATGTCAAGGCTTTTCACTTAGGCATTTAATTTGCTTCTTAAGATGCTTGGCAAGAACTGCAACACTACATTTTCAATTCTTGTAAAATCTCTAGATAGAGCAAAATCTTTTATGTAAGAATGTTGTGCTTCAGAGCGCTGCTAGGCCTTTGGTGCAAGGACCTTCACAGGTGATGAGTCAAGGCTTCAAACACCATCTGACCCAGGCACGTAACTGATACCAAATAGCTGCTAACCACTGCTAAGTTACAATCCCCTACCAAGGCCCAGGTCACACTGAAGGGATAAAAAGAAGCAACAAAAAGGTAGGAGTTAAAGCATCTTCTCTAACAGTTAGTTGAATATCTTAAGCAACAGGTTTGTAATGATTTAGTGCTTAGCCTAGGTAATTCAGCAAAAAAAGTCGGGGTTTCATTTGCGGTCTAGGAAATGAAATTTCAGGTCTCAATATCTTAAGACTGAATAACATGATACAGTTTTCCTGGAAGCATAGTAAGGGAATTGTGAAATGCCACCATACTTTTTCAGAGGGAATCCTTAGATAGTACCTGTGAGATACCCTGTGCAGCCTTGAAGTGCTCCACAATTGTTGAGGTAGCAGCCAGTTGAAAAACAAAACATACTCTGATCTTTGCTTTATTCTTGATGTGCATGATATCCTTCTTTAGGCTATTCTATGTGTTGTTCTGTGCAAAAAATTGGGCTATTTGTCTGAAACTGAAATACTCTGTAGAGTGAAAAAATGTTTTAATTTTTAATTTTCTTTTAGAATGATGGGAGGAAATTATTTCTGAAGCAGTACAAGTTATGTGTACAGTTGAAATGGAAAATACAATCATTGTTCCAGGAGAAAGAGGAAATGGCCTCAAAATACTTAATGAATTTTCCATGCATTTCTCCATCTGACCAGTTGCATTACTCATACCATACAACATGCACTGCACCTTCTAACCTCCCAAAACTGCACATATTTTAGGCAAAAGAAAATTAAACCCATGTAAAGTCAAGAAATTGCAAGCCCCTGAAAACAGATGATTAATAAGTCTTATCAATCACGGTGGTAGCAGTGCTAAATTTGGAGAAGATCTTGCTCTTAGCTTAAACAGACATTAGTGAGTGATTTGTCTTTGACATTCAATGTTATTTTTTTATTTCACTGCTGAAGTACTTCATAGGAGAAATATCTGTACAAAAATTGTACTTGTTAGCTAGGACAACACACACAAGCCAGTTGTTGAGGCCAACAATACCCCTGAAGCAATGCTTCAGTGCTAGACTGCGGAAATAGCAGTGCAACCCAAATGAACCCAGAATTTCAAGGGAGCGCTCTTTATATCCCTCTAATTGGGCGGACACATCAATCCTTGTTAGAGCACCTCAGTGATTCATTTGTTGTCTACTGAGGCATGTGCTGGAAGAGTCCACTAGCATGCCTTTAAGGGTCACAGAGAAGCCTCTTCCATTGAAATTAAAAATCTAGTTTTCTTTAGCAGCTTTTTAATAAACAGTTTTTTCCATTTGACCCACATTAGAAGCTTGCTTTGTTGAGATTTAAAAAGAAATGCTTGTCCTTGAAAAAGAGCAGAGGGAGATGTTAATATTTAGATTAGATTTTTGCAGTGATTATGTATTAGCACTTGAGTTTCAGATCAAAATTCACATAGTTTCTTCCCTGTCTCAAGAAGTTCTTCTCAAGGAGTCACCTTTCTTCCTTTCGGCTTTTATACCTACTGGAGTCTTTTTAGCAACCAGCTTTTCAATCAGACATGCTAATGCAGGTAAGGAGCTGGAGTGCTCCAAGGCCTCATCAGGCACAGGCTTGTACAAGACCGCCTGCAGCGCCGATCACGCTGCCTGGCTTTAACACTGGCTACACCGGGTGGTGGTAGTCATGTGGCTACCCAAAGCACAGTGTGGGCTAGCTGTTGTGCGTTTGCAGTGCTGCTTGCATGGTTTCTGCAGATTGCTGAGCTCTGCGCTGCCATGCAGATCTAGCAGGTACCTTGAGCTAACTCAGAACTCCCAGTGCATCACAGAGCCATCCCAGCAGCACCAGCAGAGTAGACGTGCAAAAACATTCACAGGCAGAAGGAGAAGGAAGCAGGTTTTGATGCAGCAGTACAGTTGTGCAGCTTGCCCAGCAGGACCAGTGGGTAAGCTCTCAGGCCCAGCTCCTCACACCCCCAGTGTTGGGAAGCTTTGAAGCCACGTGGCATCGCCCAGGGGTGGTCAGGTCAGAAAGCTTTGTGAGAATACAGCTTCTAGCCAAAAACTGCTTTTTTTCAGTCTGTTCTCTTTGACCGCTTTTAGTATTTATATCAGGGATGATATGCTAGCCATACACTTGTTATCTAAGTTACATCACATTTTATTGAAGCTTCATTATTTCACTCAATGTGAGTTTGCTTTACAGAAGGAAAACCACTAGAAAACAGGGTGTCTGTGTTCTGCTCCCTTTAACAGAGGGAACACTGCTTTGCTTTAACCTGCATCTATGCTGACTATCAGTGCTGAAGGAATGATACTGGACCCATTAACACTTGTAGGATGGATTCAGTCTCTGTGGTGCCATTCATTTGTGGAAGTGTGCAAATGTAAGGCAGCAGAATCTCCATCATTACTGTCATCTCTCATGTTGCCATTTGGTAATTACACAGCTTTCTAAGACTGAAGAGGATCTGTTAGATTTCACAAGTATTTCTGAAAAGCTGCAAAGTGTGCAAAGAAGGTTTTATAATGAAAGATAAAACTGTTATGATTACCACTGGTTTTTATTATGTTGCTTTTATTCAAGTTAATTCAATTGAAAAGAAGGGAACAAGGACACTTACTCAGGCAAAGCAATTTTGAAACTGGTACTGAAACATGCCGCTGGAAGGCAGAAGTACTGGGCACAGAGCACTATAACATACTGGTGGCCATGCTAGTGGAAGCAGTAGGGCAAAATGCATGTGAAATTCTACAGGAGTTGGTTAAAATTCTCAGGATAAAATTAGCTCCCACAGAACTTCCTCACGAATGTGGCTATGGTGCTGCTGTGAACAGAGCCAACTCCTGCACTTCTAAAGCTACCAAATGCATGATGGACAGACTCCCACTTTTATGGCTGCAATATAAACAAGCAGAAAGCTGTAGATCTGATGGATGAGGCTGATCCAACTATTCTCCACGTCCAGATAAAATCAGAAAATACATTTACTTGCAGTTGGTTTCTCAAAAATCCCATCAATAGGCCTTTCTTTTTACTGCATTGCCTCAGGACATGGTAGAAAAGACTTCTCTGGGAGTTTCGGTAGGCAGGAAGTGTCCAGTGAGTTACTGCATGAAAAGACAATATGATTGCTGGGCTCACCTCATAAAACACAGCTTTACACAAGAATAGCACACTTACCTTGCTGTCCTGACAAACTGTCTCATTTTTGGCTAACAGTGCTAACTTCCCCTCCCTTGAGCAAGTGGTACCGTTTTTCTCAGCCAAACGGCTGACATAGTAGACATAAATACAAAACCCCTGTACAAAATGAAGCACAAATTTACAGCTGTTTCAGAAATACGCTAAGCGAGAAATCATAAATTATGCTGAGCAGCTTTCCACAGGGTAAGACATTTCAGAAAAAGTGCTAAGTTCCTGTTTACGATAAAAAGGATTTCTTAAACCAGCACTGGTGTAGCAATTTGTTATGTGCAACATGTTTTGATTGCTGCTTTACTGAACTAATTCTATCAAGGAGTACAGCCTGTAGTCTGAACGACCTGTTTTATCGTGGGAATCAAGAAAGACAGATGAAACGGTTAAGCTAAAATACTCTTCATCTTTTGAAGCAAACTATCGTGACTCTTATATTAAAAAAAAAAAAAAATTAAACAGAAACCCCACAACTCCTTTGAATAGATCATAAATATGTATTAGTTATTAAAATATAGGCCCCTTGATTAAAACTGATGGAAATCCCCTCCAACTCCCTCCAAGCAGTATTAAGTAAACACTATGAAACTTGAAAGTATGGACCCAAGTTTCCAGTTCAACATAATAGTTTTATGTGAGTAAAACTCACATAAACTCACAATTTTAATTAGTCAAATCAAAAGGCAACACAAAATAAGAGTTTAGTGAGCCTTCTGCAACTCTATTGCAGTTCCAGGATCACAATATCCCTTGAAAGGTCTGGCTCCTGGCCAAGACACTGAAGTGTCGGATGGTCAGAGGCATCCCTTTACTCACCATACCAATTTACTCACACCTGAGTTTTACACATCAATCTTCACTCAGATGTAAACAAAAGGATTGCATGATAAACCATAAGGGTTATTGCTTGCTTTAACAGGAAACTACTTTAAAAGACAAAAAAAAAAAGCTTAAGATTTGAGTCAATCTTCATTTACACAAAATAGATGTGGATGTAAGAGATGTAGACAGTCATTAAAGGTCACAGTCTGAGTTAACTCAGTTCTGATTTCCCACAGTGGAGCTCCCTTGCTAGACATACAGTAGTCTTTGGGTATATTTAGTCCTTCGTGACTGAAGTAATTCACTTACCAGATTTTAAAACAAATGCATTTTTTTGGAAGACTTCACAATTGGGTTTAAAGCACAATTATTTTTTAAATTTCATAATATGAAGTTTCCATGTTCTAGTCATAAAGTGAATCATCTTAGAAATGTGGGTTTAGATGAAAAACATGCTTAGATGAATAACATTAAAAATCTTTGAAATCTTGGAATGAAGGTGTATTTAGGTGATAGAGCTAAGCCAAATGAAATAGCTTGCTGTCAAGTGGGACAGCCACTGCCGGCTCCTCTTCCCCTGCAGCTGGTCTGGCTCTTAGCTGAGCCTTGCGTGAGGCAATTCAGTTCACTGAGCTGTGAGGAAAGGAGCCCAGCCAGAAGAAAAACCAAACAAACAGAGGAGACCATGCAGCCAGCCCACCGTATGGAGCTGCTGGTTCAGCTTGGCCGTCCTACCTGCACCCTTGAGGTGGGAGCATCTAACGCCGTAGATGGGATTAGTTCTCAAATGAGGAAAATATCACACACTTTGTCACGCAAATTTTAAATTTTCACACTATGTTTTTTGTCTCTAATGTAAAGTAGTGGGACCAGCTCTGTGGGTAAGATTCACGCCAGGCATTTAATTGGCAGTTGGGGACTTGAACAACTTCCCAGTAACTCCTACAAATAAAATACTGCAAAACAGCATAAGGAGTACATATTTAATTATGAATTCAAACAAAGACATTTCCTTAAAACTAGAACTACACAGTAAAAACTTGTACAATCCCCCAAAAGACTGGTATTTATGGCATTTTTATAAAAGCTTTTACAGTTGAATGGGCAAAAATTAGCTGCCCTTTGCTTAAAGAGGGTCACTTTTTCTATAAAAGAGCATGTTCCAATTCTTCCCTGCCCATTTTAGACTTGAGCCTGAGGTTTCAACACCTCGGTGAGGGCTCAGACCAGAGACACACTCTTGCCAGTTGGTAGTTTGTATAGCATGGAATAGCCAGCTCCATCAGTAGAGGCTGAGCCTGACCCAACCAAAACAAGATAATAGTCTGCTGAATATGTTTTATAGGAGACAAGACTAATACCCCAGCTGAAGTTAGCAAGAGCAAAGGTTTGCACCCTGACTGTCCATGTTATATATGTTTTTCTTTAATTAACACTAATTAGTCCATAGGCGTTGTGGAATATTGCATGGTTTAAGTCTTAAACCTAGAAACTCCTATGAATTGTACTGTTTATTAAGTGGCTAGTTACCTTACAGTAGAAAATGAAAATGTTTTTACTATCATGGAATGGTTTGAGTTGGAAGAGACCTCAAAGATGATATAGTTCTAAACTCACTGCAGTGGGCAAGAACACTTTCCACTAGACCTCAACCTCAAAGCCTCAAAGGCTCAAAGTCTTAAAGGCTCAAAGCCTCAACCAACCTGGCCTCAAATATTTACAGGGCTGGGGCATCCACAGCTTCTCTGGGCAATCTGTTCCAGTGCCTCACCACCCTCACAGCAAAGAATTTCTTCGTAATATCTAATCTAAATCTACTCTTTTCATTTAAAGCCATCCCGCCTTGTCATATCCCTACATGGCCTTGTAAAAAGCCCCTCTCCTGCTTTCTTGTAGGCCACTTCAGGGACTGGAAGGTGCTCTAAGGTCTCTCTGTAGCCTTGTCTTCTCCATACTGAACAACCCCAACTCTCTCAGCTTGTCCTTATAGGGGAGGATGTTGCAGATAGTAGTCTCAAAAACATACTCTAATCCTGAAATAGAAACTTAAGTGTTGATTTTAAAATTCATGTTTATTTTTCTTGGCCTATCTGTTCGGTAGAAAAGGCTTCTGTAAAAGTGACAAATTATGTCAGCTGTATCTGACTGATACCTGTGAGATATTTCTCTATGACAAATCAGACCAGCTCTGAGTTTAAGCATCAGCATGCACATAATACCTAAAGACAAAAACTATTTTCTAGCATTTATCAGCGTTTAAATGAAGTTACAACATGTCATTTTTAGCCCTTCATCTTGCTTACCTGTTGCTTGCCCTGCAGAGCTCCGTAAGGCAGCTGATGAAAGAGGCTTGGTTGGATTACCTGTGAGCAGTTTTTACCAAAACCAGTTTGACCACCAAAACACAGCTGAAGGCAGCTCTGATGCAGGATGCTCACTGAAACCCAGGACGAGCAGTGAAACCCCCACAACCACTCTAACCCACAACCCTCATTCAGTAGCTCCCACGCAGAGACATCCTGCAGAGAGGAGGGCACTGCCTGTGTATCTACACTGCTACACACTCCCTGCCTACCCTAGTACATGCTAGTGCAGAGTAGAACACACTTGCAGAACCCAGGAAATCTAGGGCACACTCCTTTTCCTCACCGCCATAATTACTAGGTGTGCTCTTCCTCATGTGAGGGCCTATGAACTGAAAAATAAAAAATCCCATTTTGCACTACTTTGTGCCAGTTTATATGAGCTTATTAATACTAACAAGACCTAATGACAGGGATTTTGCTTCCAACCAAAATAATCCTAACCTACGGCATATTGTTTTCTGGCCTATCTTCTCAACGTAAAAACTGCACTGCTGCACACACTTACCTTGCAAAGATTAAATGTTTCTTTCTCTTCAGGCAGTAGAAAACTCGCCTTCAACATCGATACTATTCAAATTAACCTATCACTGTTTTCTCAAAGGAAGCAAGGAGAAAGATAGGCAGGAAAGCAGACAGATGACAGAATACTGGGATTTAATGTTCTGGTAAATGCTTTTGTATTACGATTGCAAACACTAGCAGTGTTTTACATATTTTTATATATATATATCTGAACATCAATCCCAATCAGTGCTGCCCACTCAACCATCCAAATTACAGTGAAATTCTAGTGGCTCACAGCTCTGACTTTATTAGTGCAACTCAATTAGATTCAAATCAGATACTCACGAATCAACATGAATAAAACCAGACTCAAGCCCACCACTCAAGTTCTGCTGATAAACATGCCTCCTTCTTGGAAAGGCTCACATTAAAAAGTGCCAACACACTACTGTGCACAACTTGACATCCATACATTGCTGAATAATCTAACAATTAGCAGCTAAACGAAGGTGAGCATTCCCTCATAGCTAATAATGCCAAGATAAGGGCAACTAGCTAAGAATCTGGTACATTAAACAGAAAAACACAGGCAAAATCTTCAAGTGCTTCTGGAGAGCACAACATTATTTCCAGTAAGCATATATGGAAACTAAACACCTCTTAGGTTGCCCTCAGGTTAAAGATTGATTGATTGATTGATTGATTGATTGATTGATTGATTGATTGATTTCAAACACATAGTCCAAAGTAGCATGGTATTGAACCAAGAACTTCAATGGCCCACCTAGACACAAAAGATAGATTGCACAAAGACGTGTTCAGCTAAACATTATGTTTATTTGAAACCATTTATGTATACACCAAGGATTTCTTTAGAAATTAGCCTAATTTATATCATCTTCCAAGCTATTGTTACTATACCATTAAGTTTCAGTGTGTTGAAAACGTGTGTATAGCCTTCTCCACTCCTCTGTGGAACAACCCAGCAAATGCTTCAGCAGCCTATAGATTAAGTAACAAAAGATATCCTAGTGTCATATCAACCAGAAGTATACAACTGTCCTCAGATGCAGTCAGAAAACTTCATTCTGGGCTTGAAGAGTAAAATTTTCAAACATACACATATGATAACTTATCACTGTCTTGAAATAAAACTTAGGAACTGAAAAGCCTCAATCATTTTTGTAAGCTTTACTCTCCTTCTTGCACATCAGCCCCAATTTGAAGAACAGCCTCACACTTACAGCCCATTTAAAGAATTCCATCAAAAGTACTGTGAGAAATCTCCATTTAACAACCTAAGCTGTTCAGTATCAATAAATTAAATAGTCTCTTGCCAGCTCTAGAAAAGCCTTATTTGTGTATTTATTTCTAGCATATACCATGTCCATAAAGCATCTTAGCAGTGGGTTCATCTTTGGATCTCAATATTAACAGAGCTCAGACACACTGCCAATAAATCAGTACACTTGGGAAGGATTTTGTTTCAACTGAACTTATTTCTCTGCACTCAAGAACTTGCTCACTCCAAAGGTTCCCCATGTCCCTGATCACATAAACCACAAGACTGAAAGATACCTCAAGAGAACTTGAGATATTTCCTCTTCTTGCCCCAAGGCAGAATGAGTCACATTTAAGTAATCTCTCAATGGTTATTTCTTACCTAGTCTTAAAATAATCATTTGCTTCTTTACACTGCACAAAACCAGTGTGTTCATTTCTCCCTTTCACAGGACCTGTTTGATCACTCTCACTGTTTACATGTGCTTCCACTTGAATGGCAGCTCTCTTTTATGTGGCATATGACCCATGCAAGTAATATCTTTAAATGTTCAAAGGACAATATATAAAAAGGTTTTCTTCGATGTTCATTTTAGGATAGTTAAAAGGCAATTTATTCTATTGTGGTTCTAAACAACACAACTATGGAATGGACCTCTGTTATCCTTGTTTTCCCTTTCTTGCCAACAAAATCTTCTTTATGGTAATCCTGACCACATATTCCCAACAACTACCACATATTGTCTTTATTAGAAATTATTCCACAGACAAGGAATTTTTACTATGATTTATTCATTAAAAATTATTTAAATTATTTTAACTCAGCTTACTGACCATCTGTCATCTGTTACAGAGCAAAGAGCAACAATTTTCCTCATACAGTCCAAAGTTATCTACCTGAACAGTGGAAATCCCATTTCTTGTGTACAACTCAGTTACTTGCTAGTCCTCACAGAACACAGAAAGATGACCCCTTGTTTCCATGAAAGGCTTTAATGTGACTGTAAGCTCCAAGGTGTACTGCTAACATAAAAAGATATTCCACTGTGTTAGTTAGGATGAACTCTCTGTATTTTTTATTTCATATGAAGGTATTCCTGGCTGTGACTCTGTAACTTTGAAATACAGTCTCTTAGGAACCGTGAGCAGATTTAACCACAAATAGCTAAACGCGCCTGGATACATGAAGTTATATTTAACTATCTCCCTAGCTAATTAGATCAGGGGACCAGGATCATATGGCTATATTAATTAAAATAGGGCATTTGTAATAATTAAGTTAGCTATTTGGTCTTCTTTCCAGAGCAGGGAGTCAAGGAACATCATTAGTGCAGTAGCTGATGGACTGGCACTTCCAGCTGCAGATGCAGTCTCACCAAAGCCACTGTTTTTGTAAGATAGCCCAGAAGGCTTTCTTGAACAGTCTGATTTTATTTGTTTGCTTTAAGAAGACCGGAGGAGCTCCTTCCCAAGGAGGAATCCCTAAGGCTGCTCAGAGGTGAGGTTTCCAGAGACAGCAGGGTGAGACAGACAAGAGATTCAAGCCAGGAACCTGAAGCTTAGGAAAAAAAACCTTAAAATGCTGAGGACCAGGTAGCAGACTCACAGTCAAATTCCAAGGGTCTTGAAAAGGAAGTTTGGAACTAGGGAGGCACATAGTTTTTCATTCCAATGCACAAAACTTCTGCGTTCTTGAAACAAACATTAGTATTCAAAACTTGAAAGGGCTTGTGAGCATTGGTCAGGCTGTGAATAAACCTTATATTTATCTATTCTTTTGGTTCTATCAACACTGTAAGTTTCCTCTGTGTAAGGAGTCAATTAACTGAGATGACTAGCTGTAATTCTAATGAAAAAAATGTCCTTTGAGGGGTTTTTGGGAGCACAGTGTACAGCAGATGATCTAAATCAATACCCTTCAGTTCCCTTGCCCCCTACTTGGGGACCCTCCACAGTGACCAAAAGCTATTTTGTGTCTTCACTCTGTAGCTACAAACTTGTCCTTCAGAATAAAAGGCATATACATCTGTCCTCATGAACTCACTTGGCCTGAACATGGTCCTCACCTTGATGGCATCATACTCAATGTCCACAGCAATCATGTTGTCGTCTCCATTGTTTATAGATATTATGTTTTATACAGACACAATTAAAATATAGAGCAATTAGAAGTGGATCCAAAGAAGGGTTCTCTATAAAAGAAACTCAGGCCAGTATGACTGTGACAGCTACTGGCCTTTATGTAATATGCAACCCAGCACAGCCACAGCTTGACAGACAAGCTTTGTCTTTTATAATAGCAAATGTTTCCCCTAAAACTGTGTTCTGGATGGTTTTTCAACTCACTAATGTAGTTTAATTATGAGCTAGCAGCAATTTAATTTGCTATAGGAATCAAACAAATCTAGTCCTTCTTGAAAGTAAGACTGACAATTCAAGCTGTCACAGAAGGTTTGGGTTTGCTGGTGGATTTTTTTCATTTAGTTAAGAGCCACTTTTGCTTAAAACTAAAACAATGTGTAAAAAAGGAAAAATTCTCTCTGCTTTCAGTCAGCAGAGGAAATCACATTAATATTTCTTCACCTGGTGAGAAGTTTAAAACTGTTGAATGCTTTCAGCTGGCAGAGCTCCAAGTTTTCCATTTTGCTACAGGATTTGCATGAAACTTTGTTTAAGACCAAGTTCTCATGTTGATATGATCTCACTTTAGTGAACATCTAGATTTGGGAGCCATATGCATGCAAACCATTGGGGTCTAGTAGCATTAGTTAGAGAGTTTAAAATTGAAGCTTTACAAGAAGTGGTTCTGTACTCTTAATTCCACTCATTACATATGAATGCCAGCACACAATTAAGCTGATGACATAGATCTTCCTGTGTTCTGCATGTCTGCTAATGCACACATTGCATGTTACCATGTGATTATCAAGGTGTTCCCTGAAACAGGCTGAGTTAGTTCATGGCTGAAAATACGGACTTCTAGAAAGGTTAAGCAAGGGAAATGGCAACATAGCTACTATGGTAATTTAATTTAAATACAGATAAGTGAGCTACAGGAACATGGCAAGGAAGGGTACAGAGCCAAATCCAGATGAAAAATTAGTTTGAAAACAACGAAACTTTTTTTAATGGGACACATTTACCAATATGGACAGAGAAAATACGGTATATCCCAACAGGTCAGAATACAATTTCTAACAAAAAAGCATTTGAAATAGCTTCTTCAGTAAGGAGAAAATGTGCCAAAGAACTTGTTTTTTAAGTAGAAAGGAAATAAAAGCTGCTGAGATAAATACTTCTATTCTCAGCCTGTAAATTTATTGTCATTGTTCCACAGAAAACTCCTGGACAGACTTTTTTTCTGAACCACAAATCTGTCAGTGCAGAATTTCCTTCATTCTCTGTCACCTCTGTGTTTTGGACGGTGAGGCACTCGGATGTTCCTCACAGGGTCAATGGCTGTGGAAGGGCATGCAACACCAGCCCATTTCCCTCAACACCATACTCCATATATCTCAGAACAGACATGGCAAGTATTTAAAGATACAATATTTACCCTGCTTCAAGCACTTGGCATCTGTTAAACTGATATGTTTGCTCTTCTCCATAATGTCTTGGTAACAGTGACGTTCCAAGAGATGTTTGCAGAAACACCTGTAGGTGATTTGCAGTACAGTTTGAACCCTTGGTAACAGAAGGTACCTCAGCACTGAAGGCCAATTTCAATGCGTTGTGCCCTAGTGGATTGCCAGTACAGTCTGTTGTTCAGTCGGGAATGAGACACCATAAGGAGTGCCACATTCCTATTGCTAGCAGCACCAATAATTTCTCCATGAATCTGTCAGTCACTGACTCATCCACAGAAGAGCATGACAGCTGAACTTTCAGTGACTTAATAATCATTCTAGTACTTATAATAAAATACTGTAATATTAGTTTTCTTGAGCTCCGTTAAGGCTGCTACTCACTGTTACATGAAGAGGAAAAGAGTGCACTTCGGTCAACTATCATATTTCAGCGCACAAGGCAGCTCTCACTTAGCTTGGCTCTAAAAGTATTATTCATTAAGGTAATGTCATCCGTTCAAGGCGACTGGATGGAAAGCATGGGCCGCTATGCAGAAAGCTGAATGTTCCTCTAGATATCACTGAATAAACTAGCACTGAATAAATCATTAAAATGCACAATACTGGTGGAACGTCAGATGGCTACAAGCAGTTTAAAAGGTTTCTGCTAAAATCTCTTCACCGTAGGATGGTTTTTTCCCAGATGAAGATCTCCGAGGATAGGAAATGAGAAAAGGGAACAGCATACAGGAGCAGAGAATGGATAAATCCCTCTTACTAAAATTCTTTCCTGTGAGTAATACCAGATCCTTCAGAAAAAAAATATCTTCAAGGACAACTTGTCACTCTTCTTGAACTCTCACATCCTACATGGAGGATGCTATCAGTAAGCTCTTAGCTATGATTGATGGAGTTACATAGAGCATGTGTGGACTGCAAACAAGGAAAGGATTTTCACATTTGCTTTATTCTGCTAATTTAAGCATTTGAATTACAGGCTTAGGGGCTATCTTGAGCACTCAGGTACCCTACAGAGGTCTCACATGCTCCTAGTGAAAGCTCCAAGTGAAAAAAAGTTACAAACCAACAATACACTCCTAAATCTCAAGCAAAGTGTGGAATGGAAGAGCCTGGAAAATCTGGCCTGATTTTGAATTTTATGCTCTGGAAAACTTCTGTCTCCCTTGCTTCACAAGGCTTGTAGATCTGAAAAGAAAAGCAATGGCCAGCACGTCTTTCACCCTCTCTTCAGTGACACCAGCTCTTCCCAGTGCGGACTATACATTCACTGGTGCGGGGTTTACATGCAGGGCTGAGTGATGCTGCTGGAGGAAAATGAGCCCCACTCTCAGCACATCTGGTTAGGAAACATGCTGGTTACAGCAGCTAGCACATCTTCCCCATTTGCCTCAGTTTTTCTGGTGACAGCAAGAAACCCAGAAGAACTGTTTTCACCACCTCAGATCTCACTGAATTTGCCTCCTCCCACCAGCTCAGCACAATTAGCAGCAGAAGTCAATCATGCACTTACCAGCACTGGCCAAAATACAGCAACTTTGCATTACTGGAAACTTTGTGTGTGAAAGGGAAATGTAGAAATAATCTGAATACCTCATCTAGTGGTGACAGGTTTCACCCTGTCCTTTTCCAGGCTCTTAGTTTTATACCACCTCTAGCCTGTTTTTGTTTTTGTTTTTGGTCTCCGCTAATGACGCGCTTCACTGCCTTGAGGAAGGATGATTACAGGAAGCTGATGTAGCAATTCTCTGGCTCCAGTCTATCTCGGACAAACAACGTACCAAAGCGTTTCTCATGGTGTAACTCTTCCATGTTGCTTATGTTTGCAATTGGGTTTTCACTGTTTTCTACATCCTGACTTGTGCATGTTTCACATGTGTTTTTCTAAGGTAGGAAGATGAGAGAAACTTGCATCAGTTCTATCATTGTTGATCCGTTCTCTGTTTTGTTTAACTTTGCTTCATTTCTTCTCCATAGTTCAGGAATCATCTTAAATTTGTCTGGCAGATGCACATCTACAAGATCGCGCTATGTGACCATCTACTTCATCCTAAAATATTTAATCATGTCAAGATCTAATTTTGAATATAAGCCCCTCCATCACCGACCAATCACACAAGGAAAGCAGTAATAGCAGAAAATAAGTTCAAAAACTATAACCAGGCTTTGTCCTTCTGCAGGAATTATGTTCTACATCCCACTGAGTATTTAAAGACTATTGAAACAGGAGAGAGCCAGCAGCCCCCTGATTTTACTACTTGTACAGACTAGCTTCCATTTGTCATGCAAAGTCATGATGGCATAGATTTCTGTCATTAAAATTAATCCTTGAGAAACTTTGTCATTATAACTTCTAGGCTTTTGCCTGAAGGAAAAGGTTAGGCTTCAACACTCTATTCCTATCCTCTTCATGCCAAGATATGGAGTATTACAATCATCATCATGACATCATCCATCATGTAGCAAAAGGTAGGTGGCTAAGGCCCAGTCTTATTACACACTTGGTGTTGTATCCTTTGTAAGGACAGTAAGTCTCTAATCAAGATGGAGATCCTACCATCAGCCCTACAGTTTACATGAAGTATCAGGTCATGCTACTCTGAGTAACTGCTAGGGCAGTATATATTTTAAAAAAATCTTTTGAAAAGAAGCTCAAATTCCTAAAAGTTAAAAAATAAAATCCCTGGATCAGCAGATCATAGTCATACGTGGCACCACTTACCAGGCTAAAATCTAAACTATGCAACATGTGACTAAAAAGCATGTGGCTTTCCCAACACTACCGCTCTGGTGGGGTACTTGGCAGTCTATACCCAACAAGTCAGGTAACTATACAGACTACTTCATTCCTATTCTGCAGAAGACAATACCAAACACATCAAAAGAGATCAGTCTATGATTTATATCCCAAGACAGAAGGTTTGTATTAATAAAACTGTTTCCTCAGAGTTAAATTCCATTAACCGTACTTAAGAGGGAATTATTACACATCTTGCTCCCAGGCAAAACCTGACCATTCCACATGTGTTACAAATCAGTATCTCTTTACATTTATTGGTGTGCAGAAGAAAGTCAAAGGATTTATTTTCATATTCTGGCAAGTCAGGAATCTTTCATGTTTGAGGAATCACATTGATATCAATCTATTTCTATTTTAAACGTATGAATTTTCATACCAAATAACCAATAGATACATTTTTATATTAACCACATTTCTCCATCTTGAAGTAAGAAGCTTAGGTGACATCACGCCTTCAGGGAAGAGAACTGTGAGATATAAGATACTGTAAGGAAGACTTTAAAGTCCTTTCCATTCTGCCCGAGCCTTCCCCCTTTCTTCCCCCTGCATATTTTTTTAATCTTGAAAGCATTTCCTACTAATGCATGAGACCCCCATTACACTGCATATGGTTTCTATTATCAAGTCTATAATGCTTTCAGGAATTTCTTTGATTTCTCTGGTTGTTACCCCATTCTTTTCATTCCTGATTGACACAGAAGCAGCAACACAAGACATTCCTAAGTATCGTTCTTTAGTTATAAATCAATCTCCAGAGTTCTGTAGCATACCTCAAAATGGCCTGCCTTTACTACCCTTGTATGAATGAAGGTAAGGCCTTGAATGCTGGTTGATTATTCTACTCTTCATTAGATATTTGAAGAGCATCCACTTTTCTTACTTGAAGAATTCCGATTTTAACCATTAAATTTACATTGCACCCATGCAACAATTGCTTACACCTACATACCTAAATCAAGACCTGGGACTTGTGTGCAATTGTGTACATACAACTGCAGAATACTCTTCATGCATGTTAGACCAAAAAAAAAAAACAAAAAACCAAAACCAAAAAACAAAAACAAAAACAAAAATCCTCCAAAATTCTTGTTTTCAAAATAAGTGCAAGATTAGCTGTCTATGGCAGATCTCCAAATAATTACTAGCTCAATGGTAGCTGAGTGTCTGAAAATGTAGCCACAGAATTCTCCCAAGATTTTATGGGCAGGCCTGCTTCTACCCTGCAACCAGCTTTTGTCCCTCAGTGCATGCCATCGGGCCATGGGTGGGTGCTGGCACAAGGTTAGAATTTAGCATTATTGAGACAGAAGCCATCGTGAATGCAGGAGGTTCTGCTGAAGGACTTCATGGTTCACTGCATGGGGCAAGGCTACCAGTGGAACACAGCACAAACAGAAGCAGCTTCACTTGGAAAATACAATTTATTCCACAGACTTAATTTCGAAAAGATCAAACCAGAAATACTTAAGCGCTAGGGACATCTCTAGACATGGTTGAGAAATTATGGAGATTGCATACTCTGTAGTCTCAGGGTAAGGGTATGCTCCAAAGGTATGCCACTTCCTGAAATAAATCAACCTTGTATCACCATGTTGCTTCAGAGGGTGTTGCATTTCAAATGCAAAGAAGCATGGAAGGGGGTGGGAGGGAGAGAAAAAAATTTCACCTGATCATTGCTTCAAGCAATAACTTGAACAGTGATTTTACAATTTTCACCCTTTTAATGTTGATTTTAACAGGGTATGATATACTTGGAGGCTCAAATCAACAGAAAAAACCCCGTTGTATGATTGCATTTTGACAGCTACATACAATTTCCCTGTATTACACAATCAGCTATTTCATACATGAAACATACAGGAATAGACAGAGCCACCATGAATTTCCCAACATTTTGTGTTTATTCTGTCCACAGATCAGTTGGTGCTCCCTGGCTAAACTGAAACAGCCAGACAAAAAGAAAATACTCACTGCATACAATCCAGTAGCAAGGGAGATCACAAAACAAAGCTTCTCCCTCACATGAAGTTCCGTGAGACAATGAGTAGACAGCAAGCGCAAAAACCTTTGGCCATGTCCTTGCTTCTTCTTTTTCCCTCACCCCTAAAGGTTGCCCAAAATTCTCAGAAACACCCTGAATACAAAAGCATTGTGTGGGACAAGGTATCTCCCCCGGAGAGAGCAGTAGCAGCAGATGCCGCATCTTCCCTCAGTATGGCACTCCCACCCCACACTCTCCCTGGCTTAATGGGGAACATCTACACAGGGAAAAGACCCGCAGTGTTTGAAGCCTGGCCTACAGTCTAGGTGGTGCCTGGCAAGCATCTGGCAAGCAGAGAGGGGACATTTAGACATATTTTAGGGCTCTGATGGCTTCTTCAGAAGAGACCTTAATTGGAAACACTGGAAATACCAAGTAATTGCTATGCAAGGGGCCTTGGGGTGTATGTTTTCTAGTGAATGTTCATCACCCTCGAGGGGAAGCAATAAAATCCATTGCCATCGCCTGTTTAGGAGCCCACTGGCAATATTCTTTTGTCACCTTTAACTCCAGCCTGACTAACACACCAGTTATCTTCTCTTCAGAAACTGTCATTAGCTTACAAAATTATCCATTACAAACAGGCTTAAGCATGCTCCCTCTAAACAGAAATATATACCCGAATTTTGGACAAGAGTTAGGAAAGAAAAGTGGTGAAGAAGGAGCCGGCACCAATGCCAGCATCGAGACGCAACAATTCGAACAAAAGAGATTTCAAGATGTCGTACTAACACGCACGCACACGATCTTCCTCTTGATAGATTGCTTCCCCTCGACAGAGGGAGATGCTTCAGGAGACCGCCCGCCCGGGCACGCAGAGCACGCGTGTTTCTCCCAGACGGAACCGGGCAGGGCGCACGTCCCTGCGGCGTGGCTGCTCCGCGGGGCTTCTACTGCGGCACGTACGCGGCACCCGCTTGGCCCTCTTTGCTCTAAGGGACCCACGAACGACCCCAGGCTGCTGCAGAGGGACCCCCTGCCCCCCGCCTCCTGCCCCCCCCAAGGCCGCTCAGAGGAGCGGGGGCGGGGGAGCTCTGGGGGCATCCGCGGCCGCTCGCCTGCCGCCGACCGAAACCCGCTGCGGGCAGGGAGGGGGCGGGCAGCACGGCCGGCCTTTTCCCCTTCCTAAATGCCGAATATTGTCTCAGTGAGGTGAGGGGGGGACACGGGCGGAGGGGCACGGGTCCGCTCCGCCATCGCGCACAGTAGCAGGCGCCAAAGCTAAGCCGGGCGCAGCGCGGGGAAGGAAAGGTGCCGGGGGGCTGCTGGGTCACCCCGATGAACCACGCCGGGGCCGGCG
>VYXC01012111.1:1156852-1243956 GCA_013397175.1 Platysteira castanea | reverse complement strand
CCGCAGCCCGGGAAGGCCGGTGGAGCGGAGCCGCTGGGAGCGGACCGCGGTGGCGGCACGTCTTGAGGGAACCTCTGGCTCAAGGGGCGCGATCCGGCTACGCCGGGGCTTCAAAGCCGGCAGCACCATCTTTCAGCGAGAACAATGGAAGCTATTTCCTATTTATCTGGGGAAAAGGACCGAGTGAGAGACGCGTAGTAGGCTCGTGATAAGGTTAAGTCCGGTTTGTATTTTCGATGGATATGGAGCGAAAAGGGAGCAGGGCATGTGGAGAGGGAGGGTGCGGCGGAGGGTATTCTGAGGGCCGTGGTGTGCGGTGTGATGTGCGGTGCGAGGAGTCACGCTTCCCGGACATTTCCATGAAGGAAAACTATCGCGCAATAAAATGCATTTGAGTTTGTGTTTCACACACCGCACCCTGCAACCTGTAGCTGTGCCGAGCATCCACCCAGCCGCTGCCGGGCGGGGAGCTGGTGCGAGACGCCAGAGGGGAGGACCGGGCAGCGAGGCGGGAGCCCCCGTTGTCCCCCCGCAGTCACACAAAAGCCCCGGGCGTGAAGGAAGGAAGGGAGGGAAGGAGAAGCACGGGCACGGCTGGTTCACCAGGCAGGAATAATGCCCTATATTTTCGTGAAAGCGTTCGCAAGCCAGTCTTTTCCTCATATTTTTATTGTATAGGGTTTTATTCTCCTTAGTATCTCCGCGTTTTCCCGGTGGTTTAACCCTCGCTCTGCAGCCGCCGGGGCGTAGAGCTCGCCATGCCACACCTGCCCCGATGCAGCATCCCACCCTCCTGAGGCGCGGTGCCGGGCTGGCTGCGCCCTGCCGCAACTGGGGGAGGGAGGGAGGGAGGGAGGCAGGCGGACCCCTTCCTCCCGCTCCCCCAGCCGCGATATCTGCGCTCACGATAACAGGCTTGGAGGGGCGGCTGCACCGCGCGGGTGAGGCATTCAGCAGTCAGCGTTAAATTGGATAATGGAGGAAAAAGAGGAAAGGGAGGGGAACACGCCCTAACACGTCCTCGGCCGTCGGAGAAGGGGGTAGCTGCTCCCCACAGAGGCGTGCCCCCGTGCTGCCTCCGCGTAGCCCGGGGGAGCCGCGGTCCGCCCGCCCGCTTTCCCGGGAGCATCCCTGTAGAGGGAGCAGTAGCGGCGGCTGCCAGGCGGTGGCCTCCTGCAAGGTCAAGGGAGGAAATCCCTCTCCTCAGTTTTATTTCTGAGCCAGTATTTGTGAGGCAGCGCTGGAGAGAAGTGAGAGGCAGGATGGGTCCAAAATTTAGCCATGGAGTAAGGCACAGGCGGGCAGAACACAGCAGCACGTCCGCAGAATAGGTCAGTGAGGGACTGAGGGCGTGGGCTAGGCTGAAATCAGTCCTGGACTATGGGTAGGGCTCAGGGGGAGCCCAGGTTAGGCTGGGCAGGGACAACTGAGCCTCAGAGTGCCCATGTGGCCATGACATTGAGACTGTCGAGACTGTCTTGTAAAATTGCTCAACCACTAAAGAATTTGTGTGAAGCAATATTAGAGGGAAAGAAAGAGTCTGTTATTTAACTCTGTGTTTAAATATGGTCTTAGGCAATGAATGCTCACCTGCCTGAAATCGAGCACTATCAGATTTTGTAGCTGAATTAAAAGTTGCACAGGGTTCATAGTATATCTCAGAAATAAAATTCCTGAGTATGTTCTGAGTCATTTGCTTGGAAAAGCCTGTACAACCAAAAATGGCACAGAGGCGGTCATTGCTACTATTGACTATTGCTACTTTGTGAGGGGTTTTGATCCTTTTACTGTTTTCAGCAGCTAGAGGGCTGAGATGGTAACCATAGTTTACCAGCTGGTATTCTTTTAAATACACCTACATGCTAAATTATGTATCTCAGAACAGCCAAATTCAGAATTTGTCAAATGCTCACTTCAGTTACTCAGCTGCATCAAGGTATGATACATATCTGAATGTCTTATTTAATAAAAGTTTTAGGCAAATGGATATTTTAAGCAGCCTTTGAATATCTTTGTCTTAACTAAGGGTGTGTAAGGTATTCTTACCTTTTTCTTCTGAAATGAAAAAATGGTATCCAGAAGAAGAAAAAGTGCAGAACAGAGACATCTGCAAAAAGATTAACAACCAGGTCTGTTGTGGAAACACAGGCAAGTCTAGTCCCTTTTGTGTAACTAACAGCTGCTTTTCTGAAATCCACACTGTTGCTCTGCTTTGACAAATGCCCAAGCTACCTCCATCTTCTTAGCCAGCTCTTCCTGTCACCTCTTGCCACTTACTGTTATCTCAGCGTTCTTCCCTCCAACTTCAACATTTCAGGCCCAGCCTTGCTCAGCCCTGTCTCTCGTCCAGGTATTACCCACTGTCATATTTCCATCTTCTCCAGAAGGAAACAAATCCAATCCTAAATACTCTTTCCCCATCTTTAATTTTTATTGTTTGTTCTTCTGATTTATAAGTCTCTGCTTTGTGGTTAATACTGGGTCTGACAAGAGCTACAAGCCACGACTCTTAGCCCAGCATTTCCACAATACAAGTCCAAAGTACTTACAAGGCCACCTCCCCTCTCCTTCCATCACTCTGCCTGTATCCGTCAGCCACAATTCCATTTTTGAGTCCGATTGCTGTTTGAACTTTTTTCTCAGAGGAAGCTAGGATCAGTAAGCAGTACCTATGCTGGGGTAGCGAGGGGCCTTTCCATTTTACTCCACAGGAAGTAAGACATGACCAGCAAACAAGAAAAAAAAATCAAGTTAAAACCCTCGCCTGTGCCCCCCTTTCAGCCTTGCAAATTAAAGACCGCCTTCCTCGCACTAACCATCACAACAGAACAGAAGCAAATCCAGGCTCCTGGCAGCTCAGGGCTTCCCAAACCTGCCAGCTCCGGCTGCAGCTGCAGGAACATCCCGGCTGCCCCGGCCTCCAGCTGCTGTCCTGTGCTCCCCTATTCCCGAGTTTATACCACAAGAGGGAGCGTTTTGTTCAGTGTATTGGCAAAACCTGGTTTTCCCGGTATCCGGGCGAAGAGAATAACCGCAGTTTCCCGTATGTAGCGATTTTCCCAAGCCCGTTTCCCCCATAAACATTTTCGCAATAATGGGTTTTTTCTTTCACCATGCTATGCAAATTTTAAGCATTTCGTAATATTATTATTCATGTAAAGTAAATTTTGTAAATAATATCTAAACTGCAATTGCAGTTAAATTCCCTGTTGATCTCTTGGTTATAGAGTAATTTATTTGGGGGCAAATGCAAGATGCCAATGTAAGACATATCTAAAACTTTCTATTTGCAGAGGGTATAATTCTCCTCGCCTATATAAATACCAGCTACATAAATTTCAAAAATGGACTGCAACAGCATAGGCAGACGCAAGGTATTATTTCATAAATTTGCAGGCAAAGCACATAAAATAAAGAGCTTTGATCAAATCCCAAAATAAAAACTTTGATAAGTCACTACTGGAACACTTCAATCCAAATTTAAGTCCTGACATGAAGACAGATGCAAGTTTCTGATAACAGTTTTAATCTGGACAACCCAAAGTCATATGGTGACAGGCATATCTGAGTCTAGTTTTACTAGGCTGGTTCTGTTTATACCATAAGAAGTGGTGCTTCGTGCCTATAGCCAGGTAGGGATATGTGGGTTGTGAACCCTGCTTTACCCCAACTTGGCTTCAGCTCAATCTATAACACAAAGCATATGTGCCTCCCAGGAGGTCCTGCAGTAGCCATCTATTTTAAAAGGCTTCTCTGCTCCACTGAAGTCTGCATACAAGTTTTTCCAAAGATGGATACATTTGCTGTTCTGACAGTTCAATTATCTGGGTTATTTCTGTCTCTTACCCCAGTTACCCTAAAGAGTTAGAGTTACTTATGTGCAAAAGAAGCAAATGTGCTCAACTACCATAAGCTTTCCTTATGATTTATGCATGCCAGGCTTCTCCATGACCATCTATAGGTTAGATCTCAGACTCTTTGCTCCATTTTCACTGGCAAGTTCCACTGAAGCAACAGCTGAATAAGGTATTCACTGTTTGGCTTCTATGGCCACAGAAATGTCTTTCAGTTAACAGCTGGAGGGACTATATCAGTATCTTGATAGTGATCAGAATTGGCTTCCCCTGTAGTATTTTATTCTGTTCTCATTCAGCTACAAGAATGTCAGTAATGCAGGATCAAATGCACACCTGACTGGATGATCAAACTGATGTGACAGCTACCTACGATGTACCTCCTAAAAGGCAGGAGAAGTGAGTGCACTGAAAAGTGTCAAATACCCTCAGAGAAGAAAAACATAATTCTTTACTCCGGTACTTGGTGTTCTGATCTCTGCAATGAAGGCTGCTTGCATACTTCACTTATTGTGCTAAAACATTATTCTGTCTGAAACACGAGTTTTTTAATTCCTACCTTGAGAGAGAACTTCTGGTTGTGAACCCCAGGGCCGTGGCCCCAAGGGCACTGTTAGCCCTGACTGCCCCTGCCAAGCCTCCCCTGGGACTCCAGCCCCTCCTGCCCATGACCCAGCACCCCATTCCAGCTCAGCCCAAGCCATCAGTCCCTGTCCCGGCTACACCACCCTTGTCCTTGATCCCATCCCTGTCTCTGACCCAATCTTCTACTTCTTCTGACTGAAACTTCTGGATGGACCTGGATCTGGTTTATCTCCTTATCNAACAGAACAAACCATTCGGGGAAAGATGCATAACCACATTAGCCCCATGCTTGCTGCTCTGCAATATCCAGTTTGTCACAGGGGCCTGCTGGCACCTCAGTTACCTGTGTAAGGACAGCACAACATGCTGAAGTAACTTGAGGTAACTCCAGCTCAAACCATTTGGTTTACCTGGCACACTGCTCCTTGGTGAAAGCACTCGTGACACTGGTACCACAGCTCAGCTTTCAGATTCAAGCTGGGTCACATGGGGCCACTTGAGGATCACCTACATCTGTACTTTGGCAAACACGGTCTTAAAATTAAAACTCTCCTAACAGTGCCAGTGTTACTCCAGAGTCAAAGCAGAGAAAGGACAAGATGGACAAATTTTTCTGACAGGGGCAAATATTCCTGAGACCTAGCTGTTGTTGCCACTGTTGACACCACTCCCATCCTGGAAGCTGACTGTGGGAAAGCCTGGGGACTCATTGTAGGAGATAAATTTGTAGGATCATTTGGTTTTCTTTCTACCATCTTCCTAATGCTTATAAACATATTTTGTATACCTTGCCTGTCTTTTCCCACCCTCTCACAAAGGGTATCTCTAGATCAGGAACTGACTGAAATGAGGTGTTCTGAGGATCTATGGTGATTGAAGTGGGCATGGAAAAGAGTTTAAACCTGCATAAACGACAGCAGCTCTAGTCCTACAGCCATCTTTATCAGGGCCTTTTATTTCTTCAGCTTGGAGGCACTAGATTTAAAGCTGTTTCTTTACTGTGCTATTTTGTGCCAAGAGCAAGCTGCAAATGACTTGGGAAGAGTCAAATTTAAAAACTATAGTTGTTTTAATTTTAATTAAACAAATATAGTTGAGGAGGCTAAAGTTAAAAATACTTGTGAATGCTGAGATTGAAGTGGCTCCCCCAGAAAAAAAGTCAGATTGTATTTATGCCTCAAATCCATTATTCATCAACTTACAACATGTCCATAGGGTTGTTGAGAACGCTCCTGCGTGCAAAACCACTCCTCTGCTTCCAATCAAGAGCCAGTTGTGGAGATTTATCTGAAATCAAAATGTTAGCACTAGATGGTCACACAAAGGACCCAGTGCTTCAGACTACCCAAGCAAGTGTGAGCAGCTATGTGGCAAGTTATGCACCTCACACCTAGAGGACCCGTGTTTTCATGCCAGAGACGGGTACATTCTCAGACCATGGGCCGTACATCCAGCCACAGCGTTCTCCATGTTGGAGCAAGACAGGCTGTCTGCTTCCTAAATGCTTCTTTGAAATGCTACACTACACTGATATTTTTATTTTCACATTTTTACGTGCCAAGTTTAGTTGTAAGAGAGGATGGGTGAAAGTACTTGAGCTTTAAATAAACCTCGTAATGTGCACTACCAGCTGTTTGTAGCTGAATGACAGAGAGTCTGTAGCCAGGCTGTACCTTTTGCCTTTATTGGGTGAATCTTGTGGATGCTACAAATGAAAGAACATATGGGGATTCCTGACATATGGTAGGATCAAGGTTGTCACAGTACATAAGTCAAACACTTACGTACACACACACAGAATGGTTCAAGCTTTACTGAAAAACTTCTGAAGGAAAAAGATAAAGGCCAGTGGGATCTGTGGAGATGCGGAAGCTGATAACTGACTGTACTCCAGCACAGAAATATCAGACATTGCCTGCTTTATCAGCCACAGTTCATTGACCAGTGTAACTGGACAACTTCATGGAGTAGAAGCAGATGCTGCTTTTGCTTGCCCAGCAGCTCCTCTTTGTTTAGGGCCTGGTAACATCCTTGGTGACTGACATGGCTGATGTTGCCACCACACCGCCATTCTGTCCTTCACTGAAGATCAGTTAATTTCAGTAACAACCATTCAGACCATGCAAACAGCAACTCCAGCTTCTATTTAGTGAGTTAAAAAGCTGATAACTTTCCAATGGGACAGGGAAGGCATCATCTTTTCTCATCAAAATCACTAGAAGAGGCCCCACTGCTGGTAGGTCTGACACAAAACTCAGAGGACAAGCCACCTGTTGGAATGGGAAGTTTTAACTTTCCTCAAGTACTTTCCAAGTGTTCTTCCTTTCCAAGATGGTAAAAATCCCAAGCACCTTCCAGAAGAACTGTGACCAGCAGTAAATGGTGTGACCTTACAGTCTAGACTTGCTCAACACAGGGTTTTTGTGAAGAGGAGTATAGTTTTACTTCTGGTCATTCAAGTTCACAGATGCCAGCTTGTATTGACCCCATCTGCTCTTTGGTCACGAGCAAACTTGTGGGTTTTAATTCATCAGTCAGGATAACAAGGCTAATACCACACCTGGAGGTAAGTGCCAGTTTAGTAAATGTGTCCTGGGTTCTATGAGCTCCATAATCCTGAGGCTGAGCTGTTAATAAGCAAATGTTACTAGTCAAATCATTAAAGGGTTTTTGCTTCAAATATGGTAGCCACTGCATTAGCAGGAAGTCTTTCAGGCAGCTTTTTTCTTTGAACTGAGAAAGTGAACTAGGAAATGAGAGAACAAAACAGTGGCAATTGAACAATGAATTATTTAGAGTTTAAGAGGTGTTTTAGCTCTTCTTTGTACTCTCCCTCTCCACCCTCTCCCCTTCCTTCCCTTACAAACCAGCACTTTGGCTCCTTGGCAGAGGCAGGCGTTTACACCATTCTTCACCAATGCAAAGGGAATGTAAGGGATCTACACAAACTCATAATGTAAGTAAAATCCAGTCAAAATTGATTGAAAATCAGGTCACAGTCATCTTGCTTTTCAGCCTTCCATCTGCACAGTCTGTCTGGTTGCAGTGTGGGACCATTTTTCCTGGTCATACACACCCATGTGCTGTAGGTCCTAACCAAGGCAAGTTGAGCAGTAAGGCCCTGGTGCTGGCTAGGCTGCTCTACAGTGTGAGGATCATAAAAAGCATAAGCATGGGTGATACCCCTGTAGTGGGAATAAAAGATCCTGAGAAGCAGCAAGGCCATATTTAGCAGGGTTGTACCCCTCTTGTATTGGTGGCTAAAGGCAGTGATGTTGGCTCAGTCACCTCCTGCTGCTTGTCCCAACATAGCCAGAGGACTGAAATTATGCACCAGGGAGGAAATACTGTTGCCAGAAATGCATCTAGAGCAGATGATTTCCTCCTTGCAGGAGAGAAGAAGGGTATTGGAGGGGTTATCAGATCAGTTCAGGAAGAAGCTAACCTACACACAAATTTTGGCACGGAAGCCGCCAGTACTAAGAATAAAAATCCTTACTGTTGCACACAGAAATAAAAGGCTGACCAAGGCATTTTGGGCCAGTCATATTCTGAGAGAATACTGGTTTTCCAAAACAGATGTAATGGGCTTACTTTTGAGGATTTCAAGGTGAATTTGCAGTGATGTGTAATGACTGCATAGGCATGTGCATGTTCTGAAGCTCCAATCTTTTTCGGTCTACAATCTAAATCTGGTTTTCTTGTTCTGCCACTTCAACTCAATGTCCGTTTCTTTTTTTGCTGAAAAAAAAGAAACATAACTTTGGTCACATAACTTAAAGCAAATCCTCTTGCCTTCTTTCTTTCCCTATTATTTTCTTAAGAGCCTGTTTTTAAGAAAAAGTATATTCTGGCCTGACTAATTAAGCCTCTGAGCACAGATGAAATTCAGTATTAGAGGACAAAATACAAGCTTTCCCATGTTGCTTTCTCAACTGCTATAGAAGCAAATACTTGTTAACTTTATTTATAGCATTTTGGAAATTTTTATTTTCAAAAATTCTCAGTTAGAGAGTAGGCCTTTCTCATGGAGGAACAAGCCTGTAGCCAGCAATTTATTTTACAGCCATGAAGCAATTTAGTCACAAGAGCCACGAGATGCCCCAACCAGACAAAGAAATCGGAAGTTTGAAGGAAGGCTGTCCCTTCTTCTCTCTGTAACCAACCGTTGACATTTGTAAAGCTGCTTTCCTCTCAAAATGCAAAGGCACTTGAAGCTGGTACAGCTCATTCCCAATACCATGCAATGAATGAAAGATGCTGAAGGTTTGCCTCCACTTTCAGCCTTCTGCTGAAGACAGAACGAGATTTACTTTGGTTACTCAGTAAATAGCAGAAATGTTGAGCTCACTACAAGGTACTTGGCCTTTAAGGAATCATGGGAAGAATATACTGCAAGCTCCTGCACTGTTATGATACAAAGGCTGAACCAGACCATTTTTACCACGATATGCTAAAATTAATATTGTAATATTGTAAACAAAAATTACAGCACTTTGACTACAGGTTGCTTTCCATTTGATTTCTTAATTATCAGTTTCTAGATTTATGTGCAATCCAATATTGTTGATTACTGAGACCTTTCAAAATAAAGTGCCTGAACATAATATTTCCTCTTTTCTCAACAAACGAACAACTCTAAAAAATACCTGCTTTGAGATAAAGGGGGGGAAAAGCCATAATCTGAAATGACTTCCTTACCAAGAAGTTTTCCCTGACAGTCTGAATTGTATATCCTTCCCTGATACACAGCACAGGAGCAAAATAAACTCCTTGAAATGCCGTATTTCAAGACTACAGGCACATCACAGCATATTACAAGAGCTGTTTTGAGGAGTTATGTAGTTCAGTTTTCCGCTTAAATTAGGGCAATCATTAATGCTAGATTAGGCCAGTCATGGCTTCATCTGGAGAAGTCTTAAAAAGCTTAAAGTTCAAGATTCTACAGCATCTCTTTTAGCTTCTTCTGGTGCTGCATTACCATCTTGGTGAATAATGTCTTCCTAATGTCTTATTTGAACCTCCCAAGTCACAAAATGTGTCCCTTACTCTTGTCTGCTTTGTGCTTGCTACTGTAAAAAGAAGTCTGACTTTGTCACCTTCCTAACTTCACTTTGTGTAGTCATAGGCTGTTCAATCTCCCTGGTGTCTCTTCCTTACAAGGCTAAACAAGCCCAGCTCCCCATGTTTTACTTCACAGTTTATGTGTTCTGTGTCCCTGGCCAAGCTTCTGCAAGACCATCTCCCTCTTGAAATGTGTCCCAGAGCCAGACATGTTAGTCCAACTGTGGCCTCTCGAGCAGCAGATAAAAGCAAGGAATAACCTCCCTTGATCTGCTAGCCATGCTCCCCTAAGGCAATCCTTAGCCATTTGCTTTATTCACAATGGGAGCCCAGAGTTGTCAAATGTTCAAGCTGGCATCCACTGTCACACCAAGTAATGCCTGTAATCCCAGGTTTTTCCAGTGAGGCTGCTGTACTTCCAGGCAGTTCCCTGCTAGTACTGATACACTGGGTTATTCTGCTCCAGATGTACTTGTAGTTACTGAGTCCCATTTTCTCAGGTCACTGTGAACCTGTGAAGAACTGTAAAGTTCTGCCATTTAAGGTGTCAGTAGCTGCCCCCTGATTTAGCATCATCCACAAATTTATGGAGGGTGTGTGCATCATCAAGACTGTGGGTGAAACACTGGATAATTATGGGTTGTCATGTTACCCTCTGAAGAACTGCACTAGTTAGCAGTCAGATCTCAAGCCATTGAGCTCCTTTGAGCCCAAATTTCTACTCTAGTCAAGTCCAAACTTCCTGAGCTGCTGGGTGAGATTTGGGTTACAATAGGAGGTGATGTCAAATGCTTTACTAAAGTCAGATATATTATACCCATCACTCTCCTCCTGCCTTCATAGTCAGTCATTTTGTCAGAGAAGGTAATTGGCTAGCAAAGGATGATTTACTCTTTGGAACTGTTGACTAGCCCTCAATACCTTCTTGTCCTTGGGTTTGGAAATGTCCAGAGGACACAGTCCTCAGCTACCTCTCCTGATGGTCATTATTTTCAATGGACAGAGGCACCACAATCACATCAGCTGTCTCTGTCAGCATCCACCTCTTCCCACGAACTAAGCATATCCTCTAATGTGTTGTGCCCCCCTACTCACCACCTCTTTTCAAATACATGCTAGCACACACAAGGCTCTGGGAACAGGTTTTGTCTGTGAAGATTTTATTACAAGAAGGATTTTATTACTTCTGTACTTCAGTCATTTCTGTGTTTGTTACTAGACCATCTCCTCATTCATCTACTGACCTACCTTTTCCCTGAGCTTCCTTTTCCAGCTAACATTCCTGTGACATTTCATATTGCCCTTTCTGCCCGTGCTCAGTTTTAGCTCCAGACACACCTTCTGTTTTGATCATCCTGATTTTGTGTCTGTAACACTCGTCCTAATACACTGCTCAGCAATATTGTTACACACTTATTTCATTGCCTTTCTTTGTTCCTGCTTCTTGTGCACTCCTTTTTTGTGTGTTTTAGTTCATTGAGAAATTCCTGACTTAGCCAAACAGGCCTTCTGCCAGAATTCCCAGCCTTCCTGTCCAACAGAATGGTTCGTTCCTGAGCTCTCAAGAAGTTTTCTTTAAAAATTAGCCAGCTTTCCTGGGCATCTTTCCCCTTCATGGCTGCTTCCCAGGGCACTATGCCTAGCAATTCCCTAAAAATAGGCTGAAGTCTGCTCTCCTGAAATACGAAATCCTAACCCTGCTGCTTTGCTTCACAGCCCTCCTTCAGATCCTGAGCTCAATCATCCTGTGGCTACTGCAGCCCAAGCTGCCAACCATGACTGCATTTTCCACTAGCTCTTCACAGTCTGTGAGCAATAGGTCTGGCAGGGCTCAACCACAGGTTAAGCCTCCAACATTTCTGTGTTGTGAAACTATCTCCAGCAGAATTTGGGGTTTTCCTGGAATGTTGCTATGTTGTTGGCATCTAGAGGGTTGGAAAACATGAGGATGAGGGCATAAAACCAAGAAACCTTTACTAGTCATTTTAGAAAGCCTCATCTGCTACATCCTCTTGGTCAGGTAGTTCTTTACAGACTCAGTGTACCCTCCTTCTGGATTTTTGACATAGGGACATGCTCAGTGAGTGTGTCCTCCAGCTTTATGCTGAAACACTGGACAGTCTGACTCTTAATAAGCCTCCTTTCTCTTCTTCCTTGCTTGTCCCCTCTTTTCCCCTGCTTATCCTTCCAACAAGGCATGACTTTACTCCTGCCTGATCACGGCCTTCAGTTACTGTTCAGCAGGGATTTATGCTGTACAAAGGGGGAATACAGGATCCGTATTCAAGTTGTCCAACCTTGAAGCCTGTTTCTAGCTAGCTTACTGTTCACTTTCACAAGTTATGCAAAACCTACTGTGTTATATGCTTCATATTTTGGAGTGAATAGAAGTCCTGGAGTGAATAGACCTGTCCCTCTTACCCTTCTGCAATCAGGGGTAGATGAAGTTGTGATCTGAAAGGGAACAACAGAGTTCTTCCCTGTGACATGTCTCACAAGCATAGACAAGGTGTGAAATGAGTCACTGGACAAGCTCCAGCACTCAGATTCAGTTTTCTACCCACACCTGCATTTGCACCCTTGAAAATGCAAGAATGGTTAGAATAACAAAGGCTTCAGCTACGTTGCAATACTACAGTTATGCTGCACATAAGAACATTCAGGCTGAGGAAGAGAAGAAAGAGAACTTGCTCTCAACTTCAAAGTAGTCAGCACATTCCTTTAACTCAGGAAACTCTCATAAAAATGTAAATATAACCTATTTCCTATTGTATTCAGTAGTGCCTATATACATACAGCGATACAGTTCACAGCAATCTTTTATAGAGCTCCAGCCAAGCTAAATGCTTTTGAAATGCTAATGAACACAATGAAACAATTCTTCATAACCCAAAACACTCCCATGCACTCAATAAAAGGAAAGCATCCTTAGGAAAGGCTGTCTGTCCCCCTTCACATGGGAAGCACTGTACAGGTTTGGTCTGTAGAACTTTTGAGTGAGAATCCAGAGCCACCTTCAAGTACTCATGTGGATTTTGTTATATGCCTGATTATTTATAAAGCAGCTATTTTTAAATGTGTTTCAGCTACAAATAACGAAAATTATAGTTAGAGTCCATGTAATAAGCTGTAAGTAAGACTCTATGTGGCTTGTGTATGCCTCTTGAATTTGTGATGCCGAACAAGTTTCCTTAACAATGGACATCGGAATGCAGCATCCTGATGGGAAAGGTACAAATATGTGTGAATAAGCAGATACCCCCTGAAACATTAAGAATCACTTTTGTCAATGAAAAGGCATTTTAGATTACTTGAGATTTGTTGTCTCAATCTTAGGGCAAATGCCAATTGTAGAGAATTCGTGTTTTCTGCATTTGCTATTTGCTGACAAGACAAAGAGCTTTCTGGACTCCAGGTCACAGGACAGTGTTGATAGTGCCACTGTTGACGTTCTGTATGAAGGAAGGTATGGAAAATAAAACATTTGCAAACAGAAATGCAAAATCTAAACTTCTTTACCCTATCCCCTTCACAACTTTGACCCTATAAGCAGTTTCATCCAACACTGACAACAGAGATCTCACACGAAAAGCTTGCATATGTTAATTTCTGGAGGGACTCCAGTTTTGCTCCACTTTAGGGAAAGCTTTTAATGTCAAGAACATCAGAAAGTATTGATATGAGCATCCTGAATGCCTTTAGTTTAGGAAAAGTTTGGACACATCTTTAGACAGAGAATTGAGTCAGGAGGCAAAAAGTTATTAAAGACACATTTAAAAACATTTCTCTTCAGGCACATGTACATAGCAAGTCAGCATCTCACATAAAGGAGACCAGATGTGCTGTGCAGATGTTGGATGGTCTGATTTTACTGCACACGTGCTTTGCAGTTGCTGTGTGCACATGCAGCACAACATGTGTGTGTGTGGTAGGCGCTGGACATCAGCCACAGGGATCTGGAAAACAAACTTCCACTTGTTACAGTAACTTCAATTGCTCACAGAGTTCCTCGTTTCCTTGAGCAAAGCTGTTTCTCTTGATACTTTAAATCTAGCAAGGCCAGCAGGAGGATCACTTCCTTCAAACGCTGTGAAGCTCTGCAGTGCATAATTCTCACAGCTTCCCAATTGGCTCCTGCCTTTTAGAAGGGATCACAGAGCACCACAAACTTGTGTGCTACAAATATCACCCACTGCTGTCAAAGGAGTTCAAGGCAACGTAGTTCTAAGTCCAGGATGGTGGGTGGTCTTCCTAGACTCTTGGCTTTCTGCAGTGTGTGAACCCTCCCCAGTAGCGTCTTAAGCAAAATAAATGATTTGTCATGTGTCTGGTCCCTGCTTTGAAAAATCAGGCATAGCTTTCAGACTGCTTCCCTGGGAATAAGCAGAGCGACACTTTTTGCTGCACTAGTGTGTTCTGCTCCATTAGATACTGGAGATCTACCCAGCTGATTTAATGTTGGTGACAAGTACCCTTGGAGAGAGTAGATCAGCACCACTCTATGCAGCAGACATTGCTAGAAATGGAATTATCAGAAAGCTTCATGCTTCTGCACATTTACCAATCCAAAAATCAAGCAGAATCCCCTTAGGGCCAGTTTTGATCAGAGGAGAAAGACTCATTTCAACTATTTACCATTTGAATGAACTTTTGAAGGAATACAATGTTTAATTTACCCTTCAGTTGTACAGAAACATCAGATTTAATAAGAATCAGACTGTTGGAGCAAGAAATGGGCCATTTTTTAACAATTAAAATTATTCAGTCTTTCCTAAAATGATTGCTGGCACTGCTATTGGAAGTGCATTTTTTGTTACAGGAACATGGTGTTTATAGTCAGTCCCTCAACATCTTTATAATTTCAACTCAACTAATAGCCACCAGAACTAAATAAGATCTGAGAAAGGTCATAATAGTACTTTCATTAATAGTACATGAATCTATTTGAGAAGCATAAAATATCTGAGATTTCTCAATTGTATTTAAAAATTGGAACATAGAGTGTTATTTTTGTTGACATTTGTTGCACTTCTAGTGAACAAATAGGCTGGAAGGATACTAACAGGAAATTCTGTTCACAAGATAAGCAGCTGCTAGCCCCCAAAGCTTCAAAAGTTCATAAGGGCCAAAAGAATTTTCTTTCTGTGCCTGATTTAATGAATAGTCAGCATTCCACACCAGCCAAAGGAAATGCTTTGGGGACAGTTTTTACAGAGGCAATCAAATCTTGTGTTTGTGTGAAGAAGGACAGAGCTTGCCGTTTGTTTGTGAAATAACAGTTTCAAAGGTTATGCTTTCACCACAAAAATCTTGAACTGTTGTCATTCCAAAATGCTTGAGAACCAGCCTATTTTGTAACTTACTGCTCAGTTTCTGGAAAGAGTCTTAGTCCAGAACATGTCATTGTTTTCATATTAGAAACACTCATGATTTTAATGCACTTTTCTTGAAAAGTGTTTTGGTCTGGCTGACAATCATTCACAAAGCAGCTAACAGAGAACTGCTTCAGTCTTTTGGTCTTCTGCTTGTGGCCCCCAGATGCTACAGCTTTCAAGTAAACCCATAAAGGAAAGGCTAAAAAAGCACATCAGTAATAAACTGCATGATCCATTGGTAAGGTCTTAAAATGGGGATGTCTTCAGCAAATTTCTCAGGGCTGTGTGGTAAGACACATCTCCGGCTGATGCAGATGACATAACCTCATTTATTACTGCTCTGCTTATTTACATCAGTCAAAGCTTCAGACCTCGTGGGTCACTGTTAACTCTGGGAAAATTCCACGTTTCTTTGGAAATATTTGCTCTTGGAAAAGTGGTGTTGGATTTTTATACGAAACATGTTCAAGGACAGTCCTTGATAGCAAAAAAGTGATAAATTTAACTTTAAACAGTATGATTTCATAAGAAATCATGAAATAAAGATGAAATGTAACAAGTTAATGCAGGTCCTGTGAGATCTATTTGTAGATGGGTGGTGACATTTTAGAGTTCTGAATTCCTTCCAGTGGAAAAAACATGCTGTAAGGAGCTTGGCATTCATGAAATCTTAATCCAAAAGGTAGTAAGCCATGCTCATTGCAGGGAGATTGACATACCAACTTCAAACCTTTCACAAGCCCAATGACAGAAAACATGGCAAGCCTTCAGTCAAGTTGCTCTTCAGTTCTTTTCAACATATAAGAAGATAAATCGTAACATTTGTGTTCTGCTGAAGTTTGGTAATCTGACAATGGGGTCAGACAGCCTAGATAATAAAAAAATATGTACCTAATGCAACATTTATCGCTTTCACAAACGCTATCATTGATAAAACTGAGAATATTCTCAAGGCTTATGGAATGAGGGAGCAGAGGAGCACACAGCTGCTCTGACCATGTTGCATTCAAGCTGCTTCTGGGCCATGGCCATTCCAAATTGACAGGCACTTGAGTATTCATCTGGCTTGGACCAGAATGGATCCAGTAGGTCCAACCATTTTCTCTGATTTCCCTAACAGTAATGCAGCCTCAGAAGGTGCAGGTGTAACTTATTTTGGAAACGACACTGTGAAAAGGGAATAAAAATTTTTCAGGACTATCTTGGTTTCAACATGATAAATTATACTTTTTTTTCCTCTGTGTGTAGCCTGTTGTTTTCTTAATAATGCCCAAAGTGCACAGAAGTAGAAACGAGTTGTGGCATTCATATACATTGATTCCTGTTTGCACATTTGCAAATATATTTTCTCTGGAAAAAGTTGAATAGTTTTATTTTCTTTTTCTCTGTTGCCTTTTTTTTTTTAATATAAAATGTTCTTTTCAAAACAGATGTTTCAGTTTTGCTTAAGCTTAAAAGCTTGAATTTTATTGGAGGAGAGGATGTTCTTTGAATTTTGTTATGTTTATGTGCATATGCATTTCATTATTGTGTATTTATATAGAAAAACTTATATAAAATTTCACTAATTAAAATTCACCGCATTGCTTCAGAAATATATTTAAATGTCTAGTCTACAGGAAACTTGAATATAACCTGAATCACGTTTTATATTACTCATCTATATTTTTGAATAAGCACACTTCAAGATTGAACCAGTGCACTAGATCGTACCTCACTGAGCTTGGACAGAAATGACACCTTCTGCTTCATGCCTTTTTTCTTGATCTGGGACCTCATGCTGCTTTCACTGCTTTCCTAGGAGTAGGTACTTGGGTAAACTGAAGTTCCTGACTTCCCATTGCTAAAAGCAGCCCTCTGGGTTTAGCTGAATGCTAGCACACGATGCCTTCTTACAGCACTCTTACTGGATTTAGTCAGGTGCTTGTGCTCTTATTTATAATATTGTTTTCATTTGTGTCACTACATAAAACATGCTGAGGGGTTTTGCCTGTATTAACAGAAAAGATGAACATCCCAAAGGCTCCTGTGGAAGTGATAAGACTTCCGCTTTGTTCAATGGGAAAATCCAGTCTGGCCCATTTCTGGGACCCAAACACAAAGCTGAGCATATCACACTTAGCTGAGGTCCTGTCCAAGGCAGCCTGTCAGTGCTGTTCCAGAAAATGCTCAAATTCAGCTTTCCAAGCTGTCGTTCAAATTCATCCAAACAGCTGGCAAGAAGCTTTTTTAAGAAATGGCAAGTCTGAGATTTGCTGAGACAGAAAGGGAAGGCAGCTGGTTTTAGCCATCAGAGATCATTTGAATGTGACCAGGTTTTGCCTGCTAGGTGAAGAGAGACAAACCATCAGAGGAACAAGGAGCAGCAGCTTTTGCAGAGCCATTAGTGCTTGCTTTGCTGTCACTAGGCACAGTTACCTGTGTTCACGCCACCTTTCTTCACATGGGGAATCAGAATATTTTGAAGTGGCAGGCTTCAGCCTATGCTGAAATACTCAGAGACTAGTTGGCTTTCCCTCCCACTTAGTTATTCCTCCTCAAAAATCAATATGGCATTTTGTGGGGTAAATTTTCACTTCAGTATGGCATCATCCATGTCACTGCTCCATGGGCAGTCACTGAGCTAACCCACGCCATACCACATCCTCAACCCTCATTTCTCAGCAGACTTGGTAAATACAGTTATCTAGAGGATGCCGCTTGCTCCAGCTCCTGAATTTCAGTTTTGCTTATACACTTACTGCATATACACTTTCTGCATCCACTTGTTAAGTCAACCACGTCAAAAGATTTCTTTGTTCCCTTCCTTCCTCCTAAATGATTGGTTGCACACAAGCAAAACACTGTCTGATGTTGTGATGTTTTCAGACTGCTTTCACTTGTAACTTTGAAAACTCCTTCCTATGTTACCTATACAAATGTGTGGTGTCCATTCATGTGGAATTAGAATCGGAAAGCAGTTGTAGCTGTGGGGCTCTTTGTGATGTAGTTAGAAATCCAGCTGCTCTCCTGCCTCCCTAACCCTTTTCCCACTGCTCATAATTCAAATTCCTTTTGGCTTCAATTTTCCACACTCAACCTCAGCCCAAAAGTGATTACACTGGACATCTGAGTAAAATCTGTTGAGCTATTTTTGAATGATTCAAGTGTGAAAAACCTCTGCCAAACACTCTGACCAAATATAAATAGAGGGAAAATTTAGAGGGTTTTTTTTTTTTTTTAATAATAATTTGTAGAGGTCTCTAAAGAAAGTTTCTCAAGCCTTTTCAGAAGGGGAAGTTTAGAATGGGAAATTTTGACACCTTGTGTACAGCAGCAGTTTCCTAATTCAGCCTCTTATCTCTTACTTAGGTCTCGTTCTACAGCCGCACACCGACATTTTACCCATAAGTGCATATGGGCACACAAGTAAAGGGCTTCATTCCATCTGTGCTGTCTGCGCTGACAGCAGCATCATTTAGGTTTCCTCTCTGCTTGATGGAAGTTTACCATTGTGCTAAAAACAGAAACCCAAAGCTTTCTGTTCCAACTGAACTTTGTTCATCCAAGCAAAGTGTCCAAAGAGAAGAAAGGGCAAGGACATTACCTAGCACAGCCTCCCTTTCAAGGACTATCTACAGCAGTACCCCTGGAGATCAAGAGGAGATGCTTGATGGCTAAAGACAGGCAAAAATCATGTGTATCTTAAAAATCATGTGTATCTTAAAAACAAGAAATGCCAAAAGGTCCACCCAAAGAACATCTGGCTAATCATCAAAGTCCCACTTTGATGGTCTCTGGGGAGAAGTGGATTTTCTAAGTGCAAATTAGGCCTGGCCCACCTGATTGCCTGCTGTGATGAGTATCTCCATTTCTGAACAGAGGCAGAGCACTGCATGTCATTTATCTCGACTTCACTAAGTTTTTCAGCATAGTCTTGCACAATATTCTTGTATCCAAGTTAGAATGTTATGGTTTGGATGAATGGACAATCATCCATCTAAAAACTTATTCATGAGGCTCACAAGGGTAGGGGTCAGTGGGTCATATTCTATCTGGTAGCCAGTAACAAATGGAGTACTCTGAGTCTTTTCCAGCAACCTGTCCTGCTTAACATCTTTATCAATGGCCTGACTGCGCTTTCATCCAGTTGGGAAATAACACCAGATTTGGGGGCAATTGTTGATACATTCAGGGTGTAGAATTTAGGGGTGTAATCCATAGGGACCTAGACAGGTTGGAGGAATGGAACAGGAGGAATCAGCTGAATTTGTCAAGGACCAATACCAAGTGCTGCCCCTGGACAGGAAAGACAACGTGGTGCAAGGACACCGGGTGATGCCTGCCTGACTGGGAGCAGCTCAGCAAGGAGGGACCTGGGGCCTTGGCCGGCACCAGCTGGGTATAAGCCAGCAGTGCACCCTGGCTGTGTGCACAGCCAGCTGCACCCTCAGCTGTGCCACTGGCCAGGACATTGTCAGGAGGGTTTATCCTTGTCTTCTCAGCATGGCTTAGAGCACATCTCAAATACTGAACCCACTTTTGGTTTCCCAATACAAAAGCAACATCAACAAACTGGAGCAAGTTCAGTGGAGGACCCCACGCTGCCCAGGGTCTTGCCTTGTGTGGGAAACTGAGGGTCCAGGTTTGTTCAGCCTGGAGAAGAGATGGCTTTGGGGGGAACTAGCAGTAGCCTGCCTGCACCTGCAAGGAGGGCATCAAGCAAGCTCTTCAGAGTGTGAGAGGATATGTGCAATGAGCATAATCTGAAACAAGAGATGTTAGGGATGAAAAAAGGAAAAAGGACTGGACAAAGGACCAGATTTTTTTTTCACTCTGAAGACAGGCAAGTACTGAAACAGAATGCCCAGAGAGGCTATACTGTCTCTCTCCATCCTTGGAGAATTTCAGGACCACACTGAATAAAGCCTTGTACAATTTGGTCTGATCTCACAAATGACCCTGCTTGTAACAGAAGATGGAAATACAGATTTCCTGAGATCCTCCCAGCCTAATTATCCCATGATCCTGTGTTGTATTAAAGAGTAAATGTAGTCTGTTCCTCTAAGCCTGACGGTACAAATCTGTTCTGTGGCCTGAGGGTCCCAGTACTGTGACCAATGTTGTGTCAGAAATCCTGAGAACACACTATCTGCATTGTGGCATATGCTCAGCACCTGCCTTTGCCTTTAGTCCCTCCTACAATCCCACATGCAGGATTTGGAGTATTTTTCAATTTTATGTATGAAAATAATTTAAAAATTTATTTTGTAATTTGCTAACAAGTTCTGTTTATTCCATGTGTAAGAGTAAGGTCCAGCTACTTGGGGCTTGGGGTACACATACTGGTGTTTGTTTCAAGAAGAGTAATTTAAGCCAGAACTACTATTATTTCTAAGACATCTTCCCCTCAAGATCAGAAGGCCCAAAGCAGATTAATTAAATTCAGTGATACAGGTCTCCCTTTTTTTTCCTAAAGTCAGCAGTAACCACATTAGTCTAAGAATGAAAATGGGACTTCTAGATATGAAACATTAACTATCATAAAACACGAGGGCCACTATTATTCTGATTTGAATATAACAAATTTTTATACATGAGCAAATGATCATTTTCCAGGCTCATTCAGAAGCTCATTAAGTAATTGGGTTTTCCCATCCACTGCCAGCTGGCACTGAATCAGACTTAATGTGCAGTAGTGGAAGTAAGGCTGGTAGGTTTGAGTCATATTTCAGTCATGACAATAGATCAGCTTGTATTAGAGAAGCAGTGGACAGGGTTGTAAATAAGGTGAATTCCCAGGCATATAAAGTGGAAATGGATAATGAAAGACCGTAATAATTAAGGGTTGTGAGAGAGTAAAAGGAAACCAAAGTTGCTGGAGGAGTGAGCAAATGTCATATCGGAGATAGTCGGAACCTAACGTGGATGAATGTCTGGGAACAGCAATGTAAGATGGAAAAGCTATGATCACAAGGTAGCAGAACAAGATATTTTCCAAAAACTGAGTCCAAAACTAGAGACTAAGTAAGTATTTAGGCAGCTAACCAGGAAGACTAAGCACTTAACTATTTAGAAATAGTGCTGGGTCCAAAGTCTCATCTTCAAAATAAGGTTTGCAAAACACTTCAGCGAGAGGTATATTTGCAAATAGAAGTAACAAAACTTTTGATGTAACACACACATAGCAGAAAGCCATATACAGCATGCAGTAAGTTTTGCTAGTCTCATACAGTCCAAAACATTATTGACTCATAATGGTGGCATGTGATGTAATGATTATGAGGTATTAGTCTCACCTACTTTTCCATAACCCAAGAACATCACAGGACAATTATTAGAGTGATAAAATCTCTGTAGCTGGGATAGAAATTTGTTTTCTCCTAGTTCTTTCTGAGTTATCCTGTATTTAAACGTAAGACTTTTTAATTATAAAAACAGGAAAAGTGAAAAAAGAAATTATTTGAATGCACCAGCAAGTGAAATATACATTTTATTTCTGCATCCAACTATTAAAAGAGCCTTACTCTTAAATGAACTTGCTTTGTCCTTTAGGTCCTCCTCATTATCAGTAGAGTCATGGTGTATTAACAATGAACACAAAGATATTACAAAATAGTACAACTGAGAGAGCAAAACCCTGAAGAGTAATATTATCTTGCTTTGGAGTGTGCTCTTGCCAGACCTGTTTAAATGCTTTTTAAAAAGGAATTTTGGCGTGGAAAGTGGGACCTACATGCATGATTTGAAGTCTGAAAACCATGGCTAGAAATGAGAAGAGTAAATTCAGTCTGTTTAGTGAATTTAGGTCTACAGAACTGAATCACTGTCCTGTGATATATAAATGAATTCCAGTATAACAGGACTTGCAAACAAAGTTGCAAGAAGAGTAATTGGATATATTTTGCTTAGTGTCAGAATACATACTGATCATTTTCTGATGTTATTCCTGACCCTGGTTTTGTTATGTTTTCTTCAGTTTTATAGCACTGGAATGAGGTTGCGCTAGGAAAAGCTCAACAGAAAATCAGTTTCACCTGAAATCATCAAAAAAAAGTCCCTCAGCTTGTCAATACATAGGGCTGCAGGTACCCCAAGAGGGAACAAGAAGGGAGTGAATGCTGCAGAGCTCCTGTCCTTTACTGCTTTGCTTCATTTAAAGAATTTACTTATCACTCATGTAAATGTGATATTAAAAGAAAAAATGTTTTCTTCTGGGCATAAAGCCTTGAGGCATCTTACTGGAAGGGAAAAGCAGAGCTAGGCTTAGATTCTTGGAAGAAAAGTGGCAAGTATTTTGAAAAAAAAAAAAAGGAAAGACCTCGTGGACATTACTGGAAGGCATGACACTGTTCATGTTAAGGCTAATACAGTAGGTATTGATGGACCCAGTGCATAAAGCAGTATGGTTGATGAACAGAATTCCTTGCACAAATATTGCCAGGGGGAGGATGACAGTTCATATCATCTGGATGGATGCAGCATTCCCCAAAAGCTGAAGTACTCCTATTTTAATTGTTTATGTCCCTTTCCTCTCCCTGCTTTTTTCTACATGGCAAAGTTGGTTTTGTCCCTAATACAGAAGGCTGAACTGGCTTGTTCACCAGGAAGGAAAAGCAGCTCACAGTTCTGACTGAGATGGGTGGCCTACAGTATAGTCTGTGCAGAAAGTGGCTTCCGACCAGGATTTCAGCTTTCAGCTGCCCACAGGTTCTTCAGTGAAGTGTTCTGTCAGTGTTTGAGACCCACAGTGAATTAAGTGCATTAGCAAGGTCGTTGGGATTGAGCTCATCTTATTCCTGTGCTCCTCACATCCTCTTACACCAATTGGTTTCCAGATGCAGAGAGAGAAGCACAGGGGTGCTCAGCCAGGTAAATGTGGAGTTGTCTTAAAGCCATTTTAGATGTGAGGGAGTACATATCTACGTCCTTATTCACATGTTGGTTTCCATGAGCAGTTTCTTTAAATAAAGACAAAAATAATGTAAACTTGACAGCAAGTAGGTATATAATTTTGAAGGCCATTAAATGAAAGGATAATTATACCGACTAAGTGTTTTCCTATAAAATATGTTTACTTGTCTAGAAGTGTTGTGGGTGCCAAAAACCCATTTTTAAAAGACAAATGACTCTGCAGGAAAGCGGAAGGACTGTGCAGGCCATGCACTTCCCTTAAGCTATTACAGTGATTGACTCAAATGACTTGTTAGTTTAAGAGACTTCTAGCAGGAACTGGAGCATGCTGTATACTGTTTATGTTTTAAGAAAACATAGACTATGTTGATTTACAGCTCTCTAGGTTTCTTCATTAAGCAAAAATACAGACTCCAGATGAATTCCACAGAAAGAAAAGAAATAAAAAGAAACACAAAATAAATGAACCCAAACAAAATTCGTAATTCTAGAGTCAGAGAATGTTATACTCAGGCAAGTAGCAGCATTCAGTTTCCTAGTTTCACCATCTGCTTTTCAACTTCGCTCCCTATGTGCAAAGCTAAAAGTTTTAGAAGGGCAGAGGGTCACCATTACTTCAAATAATTGGTATTTTAAATATGTCAGAAATACCATGAGTGCTGGCAGGAAGCCATTAGCTACAGACAAGGAAGCAAAATTCGTCTTCTCAGATTTATAATGAAAAGTGTGTGCATTACACTAAATCCTTGCAAAGGAAGAATCTTTAGAGATCAGTTCAGTTCCTCAGAGTTTCACATTTTCGTCAGACTATTCCTCTGCCTTGTGTATTTTAAATAGCTGCTTGTGCAAGAGAATTCATAACCTAGAGGAACAGAGCTCACAGGGCATGAACTCTCTGGTTTCATGCTTCTGAGAATAAACATGAACCTAAATCCCTGCTTTCAAATGGCAATTGCATTGAGTTTTCACTTTGTTTCTTCCTTAAATTGTGTTAATCTTGTCATTCTCCCAGTTAGTACCACAAAAATTTCTTTAGGTTCATGAGCACAAAGGCTTCAATTTTGTCTCATTGTTAAGATACAATCTTAAAACCTTTAACAACTGTATCACAGACTGAGACTAAGCCTCTGAAGTCGAATATGCCACACCAAGGTACTTTTCCACAAAGAGCTTAGAATTCAAAGGGAAATCAAGCTAAGCCTTTCAACATGCAGCACAGGCCAAGTGAGCCCGGTTAAGGAGGGACATGCACAAGTGACCCAATGGCAGGTCTTGGTTAACAAATGTATTTCTTCACATAGGCACTTCTGAGTGACATCTAGTATAGCTTGACTGAAGGAAATAGGAACTCCTGCACCCATTTGGTCTGAAGTGAAAATTCTGCACATATGAATGAGACTCACGCCCTCTCCACCAAGTCGCATCTACTTTATTTTACTCTGGGGAGATCCCATCAGGTCCAGTTGAAGGAAGGGGGAGAATTTAACAGCAAGAACTTTTTAAAATTCAGCATGACTTCTGCTAGTCATTTTTAATTCACTGCTTCTTTCACGAAAATGGTACTTATTAGGTGAAATTTCATTTACCCCATACAATTAATTTGAACTAATAATGCTTGGACAGTTCTTAGGAATGTGATATTAGTGTTGGCAGAGTTTTCTCTATTGTCTACCATGTTCTCTAAAATTATGCCAAGCCACAAGTTAGGTCACCACTGCTTATATAGAGTCAAGTAAAGCTAGCAATAGTATACTGTAGACAATTTTGGAGTTGCTATTTTAAAGCTCCTTTGCCTGGAGCTATCTAGTCTCAAGGGTTACGAAAGGAATCTTAGACTTTCCAATATAGCATCCCAGACAAGGATGTATCCTGACTTTTCAGTAATTGAGAATAGCCATAGGATTAGACCACCATTTGATACTGTGTTTGGATAAGACCCTCAATTTAGATGTTATTCATATCAGACATTTATTTTAAAGTGAGGCATATTTAGGGTTTTAGTAGCTCAAGACAGATTCAACGTCAACTTTCTCCATGCTATACATAGCCACCATCTGGCACAACTGCACCAGCACAAGCCCCCAGGGCTCCAAAGGGCAGCTCTCTGTGACACCAGTAGAGCTTAGCACAGTTCCAAGCAGGTGCAAGTTCAACTGGAGCTGCAGCTCAGCCTCTGCAGGACTAACTCTAGAGCAGATCACAGGCTGCCAGTACCTGACGTGTGACACTGAGGTTTGCATCAGATGAAGCTCGGATATTTGTTCTCTGTTCACCTGCCTTTGTCTAAATTATGGACTGAAAAGCTTCAAATGGACTACCATCTTATTTAATGAGCCTGCTGGGCCTTTTTTCTAACATCACAGTGCTGAGTCAGCTTACTCGTGAGCAGGGGCTTGCCCATCAGGTCTCTAGAGAAACAGCCTGGTATGTGTGAGAACTGTGCTACAAGAATCCAGATAAGGAGAACAAACTTAAAGTTGATGAAAATATTTCCTGGTGGGCAACTTAATCAGCATTCGTTTTTTTCTTTACTGACATCTCAGATTGTATTGGCTGAATTCTTTAGGTGAGGTTGTTGATACTCAAAAGCTCAGGCCTTCAGCTCGTAGTAAGGTCTTTAGACCACTCTTGAATACATCCAGTTCTGACATTAATTAGTGATACCAAACATTTTATGCAACCATTAAAGATTAACTGTATATGTAATATACACAGCAGTCTGCATAAATACACTTGAACTATCATTATATTTCTTTGCAGAAGCCATGATGGACTGCCCTTAAAAAAGTATACATAAACTTTTCTATTTTACACAGGGCAGCGGCTTCTGGCCAGATCACACACAACAATGACTTAATTGGGCTGTTAGGTAGTCATCCCACATGACCATATTTACCACATTTTCTTACTCTATTTGCAAGGATAACTAATTAGAAGCATCTCATCCAAACATATTAGGAAAGAGCTGAACACGACACCTGCTGTGCATAGTTTGTGTGCTGCATACACGAACAGTGCAGAATTGCACACTAGAGAAACTCAGTATGTGGCTAACAAGCGACTCTGCTGCTGCAAAGCTTTTGGCATTTCACATATACTGAGGAAAGTGAAGTTAACAGTTTTGAAATTACCTATTTTATGCTAAAACTCAAAACAGTAGCTTTCTTTTTGATTTGTGTTCTGCTCTGCATTGTGATACAAAACTGAAGCAAAGGAATTAGAGGGATAATCCTCTGTGATATCCTTAGAGAGATACTTCTAAGGGACCAGGCTTCTACCAGGGCAGAAAATGGTGTAAGAGCTCTGCAGGGTTATACCAAAAGTATGGCCAGCCAAACAGCTAACATCTGGAAAAGAGTGCAGCAGCGCACTCATGTTGTGATACATTCCCAGAATACTTTTCCATCCTTTAGCAATTTGGAGTTTCTTGGCTTCCAGAGGCAGATGTTCAGGCTTTGTACGTGATGACCTTCGATGGATACTCTTCTGTGAATGCTTGGCTGCTTTTTGAATGTGTGTACACCAGAAGTGCCCACACCACCCCTTGGCAAGGGATTTGTTGCAAATATTTAGCTTTATATTGGATGAGGAGATACTTCCTTTTCCTTTTATTTGAAGCCTCCTACTTTTAATCTGGCACACTGACCAATTCTTCTCTTGGGAGAACAGTCCAACAGCCAATACAACCTCACCATTTCCAGGGCACTCACGATTTTTAGGACTTAGTCTCTTTCCAGTTATCCTTTCTCCAAACTGAAGAGTCCTAGTGTTAGTGGGGAAGATCTTCCACACCTTGACAGCTTTCATTAGACCTCTTCTAGTTTTGTTTCATCCTTTCTGAGTTGAAGGTGCAGAACTGCACACCATGTCTATAATGGGGGTGTGCCATGGAAGTATTCAGGGACGCACTGATATAGTCTGTCTTCTGCATCTTTGTTAGTAACTCTCAACATCATCCTTGCTTTCTGATCGCTACTGGTGTATCCACATTAATAAGTAGATTCTTTTTGTGAGTTATAATAGTTTGTTCAGAATCCATCAGTTAATATTTAAATTGGGAGTGTGTATTTTCATGAACACCACTTAATACTGAACTACAATTGAATTTTAACCCTCATTTGAAATTCCAGTCACTCAGTCCAGTTAGGGCTACATGCAATTCATTCTTCCTCTCTAAAAACTGACATAATTGGAGGATTTTCTCACCTTGCTGCGTGTGCCCTTCCAATTTCTTTATGACTGTGCTGAACAGCCTATCTCATCACACCAGCCTTACCACATTTCACCATAATGTGCTGCTGATGTCCTTCTCCATAACCAAAACCTATCTTAAGGAGAAACCTTTTTCTCCTATCCTTGTATATTAACTATTTAATTATCTATGGAATTATCTTCCCTTGTATGCAAAGGCTACCTCTTTTCCTTAGGAGCTTTCTGGAAATCCAGGAAGGCTAAATCAGATTGCACCTTCAAAAGCTACAAGAGATTTCTGAGACGTGACTTCCTTTACAAAAACATTGATCTTCTGAAGTGTGTCATTTATCCACGTGCTGGTTATATAAAGTAGCTCTGCAGCAACAGCCAACTCACTGATCGAGTTTCCTGAACCTCACCTGGAATTTCTTTTTTGTGAAAGCATCAAGGAAGTTTATCCAAATTATTTTAACCTGTTAGGAAGAATCTGCCTACTAGCCCAAACATGAAGATATTTATAGATTTCTTGCTGAGATCCTCTACAGATTGTATCAGGAAAATCATACACTAGCATGCAAAGTCTTCTGCACTGCGCGTCTTTAACTCAGAGCAGTAGTATAAGCAGAAGGGGAGAATTAAGAAAAAGCTGATAGAAAGGGGATAAAAGACTCTTAGAGTCCAATCTCAGGTTCAAGGGGGCCTGTCTTTATCTGTAGCAGTGATTATAGATGCATAGGTAGTGTAGATATGTATATTCCTCCAGAATCAGAACTTTCTAAAAGAGTATATCAGCTGGAGATGATAACTCCTATGTTATCTCACTTTCTCCCTGTGAGAAAAAAGAATCATTTATGTTTGAGCCACATAGGTATGCTGTGATGTCCCAAGAGGGGATGCAAGGCACCAGAAAGTAGTAACTGAGTGATAAAGCAGATATATTTCATCTCATATTACAAGCTTAATATTAAAAAAAAAATTATTGAGGACGTATTTTCAGAGGTCACAAGATCCCACCACTCCTGATCAAGTGGTATTTCAGATGCTTCAGTAGCCTGTGAATTGGGTTTTGTGAACATTTGCAAAAATGCTGACCAAACACTGTAAGGTCTTTTCTGGGCACTCTGTTTTGAAAACAAAATTATTGTGTGTCTACACTTTTCTTAAAGCACAGTGACTTGGAGATTCTCCTTATTGCTTAAATATTTCAATTAGGGTATTAATTGTTGTCACTGACAACAACTGGAAATACTGCAACATAAAATGACACTTCATGTTATCTCAGACTCAGTGCAAACCCATAAAGTGTGATTACAATTCAAAAAGAGAGCCATACATTTTGAAATTTGCGTTCATCAGAACACCACTGCAAAAAATGAATGTCAGGTGACTTCAGTGCTGCAGGGGTAATTGATCAATGGGGCGTAACTACATAAACTGTGGTGTGTAATTAATGCATAACTAACTTTCACCTTTCAGTAGGGATTACAGTGGGCAATGGAAGTTTTATATTGGAAAGGTCTTTGCTGTACTCCTCTGATACATTGGAACAATGAATATCTGCAATGGTTGTTCTGGGAATTAATATGGTTAGGGACAAACTGCCAAATGTAAAAAAATTCCAGGCAATCTAAATGTATCACCTCACCATTACTGTTACCCACTGTCTTCTTAAGCTCCTGACTGAAACAAACCTCTGCATATTCCTCTTGCAAATTACAGTGAACATGTCAGAAACAGGAAGAAAAATAATTCTTCAATAGCGGTGATTTTCTAAAGTAGGTTTAAAATCTTCCTGAAAAATCTGAAAGCATCTATGGAGTTACTGCCAAGGAGAACTGGATGATACACACACGGGGTTTACACCGCAGGTATGCAAAAGCTTCTCTGACATTGTGTGTGGCCACAGTTCAACTAATTCTGATAAAACACCTCTTAGGACAAGCAAATGGAAAACAAATCCATCAAATTGCATTAAGTAAAAAGACACGTCTTCCTTCTCAGTGAGTCTCTGAGCCACAAAATGCTGGAGGGTGGGAGAGCATTTAGAAGATGTGTCATTACATAATGGTCCCACTCTTGCATTTGCCCTATGTCTGCTATGGGTTATTGGTTTTCCCATAAGCACAGGAAAGAATCTCCCCAAAATACCAGAGGAAGGTAGAGAAACACTAAAAGGGAGAGGTATAGGCAGAAAACTCTGGAAAAAGCACAAGTGAACCCACAGAAGATGAGTGTTCAAAGGATGGGGTGAAAGATTAAAGAATCAAAAATGCAAAATAGCCAGAGGAGGTGCTTAGTTGGGATCTCCAACAGCACCCATTGCTCCACAAAATATACAAAGAAGCAGTGGATTTTGCCAGGGTACTCTGCTCAGAGGCGCAGCAGAACAAGGGAACAGAAATAGGATCTACAGTTGCTGAGATCTCCCCTTGTCATGCTGCTTTTTATGACTGCAGTGGGTGGTCAGTTCAGCTTGGACAAGGAGAGCATGAATAAGGATGTCAGGTACCAAAATCGAGGAGAACAAGTGCAGCCAGAACCTCAGCAACAGAGTTTGGATTCAAAGGAAAGACTCCAGCCTGAGGCACTCAATACACTCAATATGCTCCCCTTTCCCATTAATTGGAAACACAGCTGTGCCCATCACTCTACAGTTGAGTTTTCAGCTCCTCCAATCTGTAGGAAAACGTACATTAAACTTAGGTTATTGTTCTAGAGCCCTAAATCACAAATCCAATAATGAGAAATCTTTGGGTTATAACCTTGAATAAAATTGTCCAAGCTAATGTTTTGTACTCTATAATGAAGTCTCCAGTCACAGAAACAAGAAGGAAGCTGTTCTGAAAGCTTGGTTACAGCACATTAGGAAATGCAGAGCATATGTAACTGGTGTGTAAGATGTGACATTTGGGTATTTGTGTCAGCTGTGAAGCTCACTTAAGGTTTCTTTGGCTAAGCATCCAGTTAAAATCATTTAAATTGAATTCTTCTTGTAATGTTACTCCTGTGTCTCTCAGGAATGGTGACAGTTGTTTAATTACTGTTTTTAGGGCACATCTGGATATCTCAATGAAAAAATTGAAATGATAGGTACTATTTTATTCCAATTCTTTGTTATTGAACATGACTATAACACCACAAGATCTAAATACTTTTTACTATACTAGAGAGCTTTCTCTTTCTTATTTGAGAGTGGCAATACTACCATAATTTATTTTTAGAAACAAGATTGCATTTGTTTAAGTTTCGTCTGTTTAGCCTCCTTTGTTCTGACAACATTGTCTCCACAATTCTTCCCCTTTTTGGTAAGTATGTGTCTGCATTTACAAGGCAACACTGTAAGAAGCAATAAAAAGTTGCATCTTGGGAACTGCCATATATGGATGATATTTTGGCTGTGCCCTTGGATGCAAATGATAGAATTAACTGCTTCATCAGCATATGGGTGAGAAATGCTTTCAGATAGTTGGTGGTTGAAGCTCAATCTTAATTTAGGCCACTACATTTTAATTTAACATAACCTTTCTGATAGGCTGGAAAGAACAGATAAAATAATATTGCCTCTCCAACATTACCAAAGGTGTCGTTTTCAGGAAATGACATAAAATTGAAAGGAATTCAAATTAAAACTGAGTCTAAGTATCTGCAAACATTGCAAGTGTTAAGCATTCAGAATCTGAATTCGACATCATCTGTTACATTTGACGTGGAATGTAAGAGTTGGGACAAATGCACTGGAGAACCACATCAATTTGAAAATCACCTCTCATATTTCTCCTTTCGCCCAATCAAGACCTACTGCCCATTCCCTCTGCCTTCAGATGTGAATCCTGATGCACACGTTACTGCAGCTGTGGTGTGTCTCTCTCTCACTTGGAAGCCTGACCCCTGCAGTCCCTATATCCAGGGTGCGGAGGAGCAGATGTGTGAGATGGGAGCTGAACAGGCAGCAGACCATATGATCATTCTCAGCCAGTGGCTCATATGAGCTCACTTTCCTTCTCGGCACGAATAAAGAGTGCTTTGTTTGCACTGCAGAATCAAAGGCTACATGCAGGCGGTTCCCATGGTATGGTGGGACTGCAGAAACTTGGCAGGAGGAGAAGCCAGTGCTAAATATGCTCTGTGGCTCCAACCAGCCTGCACCCTGGCCTGCACCCCACAACCACCCACTACCGCAGACCAGGAAGACTAGTGAGAATTTTCTTTCAAAGCAGAAGACCATGGAAAAGAGCCCAAATTTACCTGTCTGCTCTGTGGGGACCTAATCAGCAGGAAAATAAAAAAAAAACTGGAAAAGAGGCCAACATTCCAAGACAGCCAGCCTTCCTCCTCCAGGCTCTGCCATCGCACTGCTCTCCTCTGCCAGCCACGTTGTCCTGCCTTCATATCTATCTTTTGTCTCCTAGGCTCACCTCCATTTCTCTTCTCTAAGGCAGGGAATTAAAATCTCTCTTTCTGGCCAGTGTCTGACACGTGCTGCCGTTGCCAAGAGAGAGAAGCCCTTTTCAAACACTGCTCCTTCTTTTCTCTGTGCAAACACAGCACTTAATTGATTTTGCAAACAGTTCAGTCTGCTTTTCCGAGGGTTATAGCAAACTGTAAAGTTTGCACTTTGCACTAAAACTTAGTGGGGAAAAAATAAAAAACTGATCATTCTCAGGTCTTAAAGAATTTCCACGCTGGATGGCAAGAGCTGCTTATGCTGACAGGAGCAAGCATTGCTGACTCTGTGTGTTGAAAGATGAGTTGTCCCACGCCAAAGAGCAGGGAGCGCTTCTCTTCCCAAGGATGTACTCGTGTGTCAGTAAGTAGCAGCTTCTGTTGAAAGAAAACATATTACCAAAGTGCATGATCCTATCTGGGAGTAGGGACTGTTACCAATCATCCCTAAGTGCAAAAACATTGCAAAGTGTTTGATACCAGCTTCCACATGTGGATAGGACAAGACTGTACAGTCCGAAATCATGGACCCATATTTTAATGCAGAAGCTTGGGAGATTTTAGGCTAACAAAAATTTTATTAAAAACCCTTGACAGAGGCTTTGGAGTCTGGCTTTCTAAAAATGGAGAGACTGTCAGTCATTTTCCACTTCAGAAATTAAAGGCAGGATACATATGAGCTTGAGAGCAGCTTGGATATCCTAACCCAAACCCCTAGTTTATTTTTCTGCTTCTCAGCTCCAAATACAGTTGTATTTCACTGTTAACTTCCACTTGGCTGCATGATGATTCCACCTAGATTTGGACTTTCTGAGAAGAAGTACCTAGTACTTGTCTCTAAGTGAGAAATCTATAAAAAACTTTTGTTGTGCAGAGCTTGCATTGACTATCTTATTCAGCTAAATTCAAAGTTTATAAGCCTTGAAAGGAATTAGAGAATCTTTTATACATATATTTTATTCCTTTTTAGTGAATGTCTTGATACTTTGGATTGCAGATAGGTATTTCAGTTTTTCTTCTGGATTATTTCATTAAAATTGAGTGAACACTGAAGGACAGCTGATAGCTAGTTTTCAGTACCAGAAAGCACTGAAGAAATTACATAAACTGATTCCCTTTATGAAAGCTTTAACATGTGATGTAAGTTTAAAGACATAAGAGGCATTAATGTTTACATTATTTTTTTTTCTTTCAATATTTATCTCTAGTTGGGAATTTTAACTGATGAAACATTTAAGTGAAAACAAGCTTGGTTTACAGAAGACCTGTCCTTACCCCTCATAACATGTCTTGTTCTTCATACACATCTGGTATATTTACAATGTATATAGTTTTAACAAGGCAAACCTTTGTCCAGGAGGTTTATAGTGGTGCCAGGTTTCCCATCCTTTCCTCTTTGATTTGGATCTATATTTCTTTGTGTATTATTTTAGAGACAACAGGATACTGCATCATTGCCCTTCCTGAGGGTGGCTTCCTTTATTTTTCTGAAAAAGCCATGGTTGCCACATCTCAGTAAACTGCTGCAACCAGCTCCTAATTACCTTTCTTTAATAATAAATATCACATAAGATGTCTTTTTAACTTTTAAAGTTGACATAGCCAGTGGACTTAAAATCATGCTATCTGTGTGAGGTTACAAAAAATGGTTAAGGAAATCTGGATTTGTAAATCTCAGCCTTTTTGTCTAAACTAGAAAAGTACTGTGCCCATTTTATGAATGGCAAAAAAATGGAAATTAACACTGATGACACCAGTTTGTTCTTTCGAGCATGGTGCCCATTCTGTTCCCAGCTCTTGGAGATCCCATCACAAATGCTCCTGTACTGCAGCAGTGATAGATCCCTACCCCCCAAAACTTTGTATCTTCACGCATGTGAAAAAGAAAAGACACATTATATAGTGTTTTCTTAGAATATATATATAGGCAATCCCTCCTTGGTAAATATTCATAATAGGATCATAACTATATTCCCCAAAGGTTAAGGCCAAAATCAGTTATTAATTATATAAAGATCAAAATATAGAAATATTTCATTTTTAAGTTTAATTCTACTCCAGTACATTGTACCATGTACCACCACCTATTTTATAGTGCCTTCTCACTGGGGATGTAATAATTAGTATCCAGCTTGTCATTTTTTCAAGTCGAAAAGTCCATGATAGTCAGCATGTGAGAATTACTAGAAACTAATTAAAATTACATCAAATTGTCTACTGCAGATGTATTCACTGTTTACTTGAAGAAGTATGAGTTTGATGTCATGCCTGTGGCTGAAACCTCAGTGGCAACTCTTAGGACAAGCAGTGACTAAATAAGTGTTTGAGATGGGCACAAGTCCCTGCTAATGTACACAGGTGTTTGGCTGGGTGGGCAAGATCTGGTTTGCAGAAATGTTTGCGCTACAACTGCAGTCTTAAAATTGGGCACTCTGCTATTCATGTTTGAAACCAGGGATGAATAATGTATTTCCTGTGCCCAAACAGGGTTAAAACCTGCAGGGTGAGTGAGTCTAGATCAGTTTATAAAAGTACATAAGAAGAGTCAAAGCTACAATTCCCCCTCCCCTCCACTACTTGGCACAGCGGAGCACTAACAGTTCTGTCACAGCTCATATGGCGCCTTTGCAGAGGATTTTCCTCTTCCATTCTTAAATCCCAGTGGTCACCAGTAACACCACCAAGAACCTCGTCCTGCAGGAGGAAAATTTTTGAAGAATTACTACGGAGCATGACTGAAGAACAGCGAATAATATACAGCTTAGCAAGAGGGATAGTCACCCAAAAACTTAAGAGAAGAGCTTGGCTTTACTGGGGTGCCCAGAGGCAGCAGTTTCATTGAATGGGTATTGGGATGTTGCTGGTTTTCACTGTTGTTCTTTTCCCAGTAAGGCTGTGTTCATGTCCAGGTCTCACGTACTTTCCCAAGGGACCAGCTGGCTGACACCTGGCAACTGAGTGCTCAGCGGGAACCTCTGGAAATCAAGTCTGGTTTGTCTTACTCCTGTGCAGCAAAAGGAATGTCCTTTTTTCCTCTGGGGTGTAAGCAAAGAACATCTAATTTAATTTTGTTTCATTGCTTTTTAGTTTATAGTGCTACATAGAATCACAGAATCATAGAATGACACAGACAGGCTTGATGCTGCGAACACTTCGCCAGTGAGTCTGTTCCAGTGCCCAAACACCCTCTGGATGAAAAGTCTTCTCCTGATATCCAAAACTAAACCCCCCCCTGACTCAGCTTCATGCTTTTTTGCTGAGTCTTGTCACTGGTCCCAATAGAGAAGAAATCAGTGTCTGCCCCTCTGCTTCCCCTCATAAGGAAGTTGTTGACTGCAGTGAGGTCTCCGTTCAGTCTCCTCTTCCCTGGGCTGAACAGACCAAGTGACTTCAGCCACTCCTCATACAGCTTCCCCTCAAGGCCCTTCACCATCCTTGTTGCCCTCCTTCAGATGCTCTCTAATATCTTAATGGATTTTTTTTATATTGTGGCACCCCAAACTGCCCCCAGCACTCGAGGTGAGGCTGCCCCAGTGCAGAGCAGAGCAGGACAATCCCCTCCCTTGCCTGGCTGGCGATGCTGTGCCTGATGCCCCCCAGGACAGGGCTGGCCCTCCTGGCTGCCAGGGCACTGCTGGCTCAGATTCAGCCTGCCACAGACCAGGATCCCCAAGTCCCTTTCCACAGCACTGCTCTCCAGCCTCCTATTCCCCAGTCTATACACACAATGAGGCTTGCCCCATCCCAGTTGCAGAATCCATAATTCTTCCACTCTTCAATTGCATGTGGTTGGTGGTTGCCCATCTCTCTAGTTTCTCTCTCTCTGCAGGGTCTTTTTGCCCCTGAGGGAGTCAACAGCTCCTCCCAATTTAGTGTCATTGGCAAACTTACTTAGTGTTCCTTGAGTTCTGTTTCTAAGTCGTTTAAAATGTTGAAGAGAACTGGGCCAAGAACAGAGCCCTGCAGAACTCCACTAGAGAGCAGATGCCAGCTGATGTCACCCCATTCACTATTAGCCTTTGTGCCCAATCCATGAGCCAGTTGCTCACCCGTCACATGATGTGGTGTTTATCCAGCTGTGTGCTGGACATTTGGTCCAGAAGGATGCTGTGAGAGACAGTATCAAAAGCTTTGCTGAAGTCCAAAAAGATTACATCTACTGGCTTCCCTTGATTAGCTAGCTGGGTTACCCTGTTGTAGAAGGAAATTTTCTCCCTGCAGTGGCCTCCGTATTATTATTCATCAGTGACTAGGCAATTCTTAAAATTAAAACACTTCCGTTTCAACTTGAACAAAATGTTTTCTTCAGTCTGAAATCACTCATTTGGAAGAATTCTTGCAACTTCCAGATCTATCAAAAATGTTGCCCCCCAGGCACCACAATGAAAAATCCACTTCTCAGAGCAAGATTAGGTAGCTGAAATGGAAGATACTCTGAACCACTGTGATAATAAACTAAAGTGTCTTGTCTTCCTTCTACTGCAGGAGCTATTAATATTATAAATTAGGAATTCCTCTGAAATAATGAAGGAAGGGATTAAACTGACTGTGAATTTGACAGTATACCTGAACAGCCAGCATGCAAGCAGAACAGATGCTAAAATAGCCATAGATGGCTCTGGTTTACATTTTTCTACTTTGCTTCTGTGTACTTATATTTTGATCTGACTGCACCAACATGCACATGAAATGAGCTCCTAGCCACTGAAATGGAAGCTAAGTGGAATACTAAACACCTGTTTTCATCAGTACTCTTCCACATAGAGAGGAGATGAATATTTTCCTAGAGAATGAAATAAAGTAATAAAGCAGAGCAAATCCCTGGAGCACAGGATCACTTGCCACATAATAAACAACAGCGTTGTTACAGATGATCCTGTTGTTCGAAGTGTTAAGACTCTGCATGACATTGTAGCCATAAGAAAGCCAATTTTGGGTGCACCAAAATGAATGAAGTGAGATGGAGAAATGGATTTATTCTACTTTTGTGAAAAAGTTCCCCATCTGCTTTGCTGCTTCCAGGTCAGGAGAGATTCCCCACCCTTTTGCTGCTAATTCAGCTACTGCAGGGCGGCCTGCAGAGTTTTTCCTGTAGCCTGTCTCTTCCATGTGTTGCTCCAGAGAATTAGAGGGCACAGGAGAGCAGGAGGCCGACAACAGTTCCTATGGCATAAGTTCTCCAAGAATCCCTACCTCACCAAACAGCAATTTTAGTTCCTTTGTATCATTTATCCATCATCCACAGCACAAGGAATGTATCAGATTTTTCTTGATGAACAAGACTGACACTAAGGCAGATGAGCAGTCTGTACTGTAGACCCTGAGGTAAGCTCAGTTGTTTAAAGCATGGTGCTAATTATGCCAAGGTTATGGGTTCAATCCCTATTCACTTAAGGGTTGGACTTGATGATCCTTATGGGTCCCTTCCAACTCAAAATCTGTGATTAGAGTAGGTAGGACTTAGTTTATCTTAATATAGACTGTGAAAATAGCTACTGACCATGAATTCAATAATGGAGATAAAAGAATGGATAAACTGTTTAGTCTGAGAAAATGCGTGAGCTGGGGGACTTCCAAGGTCTCTAAGGATGCAACTGTCAGGAAAAAAAATTGCCAAACAACTTGAGTTCAAAGGTAGAGTAACTTCTGCTTAACAGGATGACTCCTTACTGAGCCTGAGGAGAGGCAGGGCTGCCTCCCTTTGTACATGCCTGGGAGATGAGATGTTACACACTGGAGTGCTGTGCACAGCACCTGCAAAGAGCTGAAGGCTGATGATGGAATTGTTTACATGGAATGGAAAGGTGATGTTGAAATCAAGTTCAAATGAAAAAGAAAAAAGTTAAAAAGTAATGGAATATTGTGTTGGCCCTCACATTCAGGGTGGCTCAGGTGTTGGACTTGAAGTTCAGGGAGCAGCATAAGAATTCTGTTTTCCAGCCCACACTTAATGGTTATAAAGAAGAGTAAAAAGGTAAGTTTCACTGGACATTTCTGCATCGTGTTTGCCCTGTTACCTGATCTTGTTCAGTGGAATGCGAAACATCTGATTTTCATCTGCTGTTCTGCGTGGAAGTGATGTCATCCCACAACATCTGATACCTTTATTAACATGTTGGGAATGTGTGCTCCAGCCACAACATTCCTCCAAGAGAATAATACAAGTTTCACAGGTATGAACAGAGCCAAACAAGGGAAGGACCATTTCTTAGTCATGCTTGTGTGGGAAGAAAGTCATAGGAGAAGTGTAGACAAGCATTATTCCTCTAGTTATCATAAAAGTAAATTGGGTTTGAGAGAGAATTCAACCTCATTCCAGTACATGGAAACTGGGGAGCTCAAGCAGGTCATAAACTGAATGTTTTGAGTACCTACTGTAGCTCTTGCAAGGGGAAGAAAGAAACCTGGTTTTCAGTAGCATTTTGTGTTGAATAAATCCTAATATTTGTCCACTAGTTCCTTTGGGTAATTGGGTTGGGCAAGGAATAGCCAATGACGCTGAACTGACTTAGCCAGAAATTTGCCCTGGGGAATGTTGGGAAATGTTTGGAGACATACAGCCCAGAACTGAACAGCTTTAAGGTTACACTAGGAAAGCCAGCCTTCTAGTATATATTCATTCATGAAGACTAATGTATAGAAACAGGTTCCAAAGCCTTTAATGAAAGGGCTGAAAATATTTTACTCTTTGGTTAATAGGTCTCACACCCTCAGACTCACAAAAGATATCCTGAGGCAGAATCAGGTCAGTGCTATGGCCCCAAAGGCACTACCAGTCCTGAATGTCCCTGCCCAGCCTCTCCTGTGGTTACAGCCACACTACCCATGGCTCAGGACCTCATCTTAGCCCTCCCTGAGGCACACAGACCTTGTTTGAGCTATGCCAGAGGAGTCTTGGTCTCCAGCCCTGCTTCATGGATGGAAGACCTGTACTGCAGCCTCATGTCCACCCCTGACTCTGTCTTTGTCCCTTTTTGCTCCCAAATGCACCTCCTGGATGGACCCTGAGTTGACTCATCTGTTGCTTTGCCTGTGGCTGCCAAGGGACCCTGAGAGCCTGCTGTGTTCAGACCCTGTGAGACAGGCACTGAGCAGAACCCCAGCTCCTCCTCTCTTGTGGAGCAGCCCCACTTTCACTGCTTCCTGGCATTCTTGGATCATATTCAGCTCTGGGTTTGTACAGAATGGCCCCTCAGCAATGTAAAATAACAGTAAGATGACCAAGTAAGCCTCACAGCACTAAGACCTTTTCTTGCTAAACAGAAAATTACCTACCTTTTCAAAGCACTATGTTGTGTTCTTTGATAAACAAATTCCTCATTTGAAAGTTTTTTCATAAATCTTTCCTTTTTAGTTACTTTTTCCTGACTATGGGATTTTCCCAGTAAATTTATGCACATGCAACAATAAGGTCCAAAGGTTGTGTATGTCACCCTGTCACAACAAAATCATGCTGGATTAAGCTGTCTCTGTTCAACCCCTACCTGACACGTCCCACTGTCGCTGGACCAAGCAAATAGCTGAGGTGTTGGTGTGTGCAATTCAGATGCATCATTCCATTTTTTCCTATCTCTTGAAACTCAGCATTAAAATTCTCAGGTATGGCTTCTTAACAGAATAAATTGTTTCTATCGAGTTTTCAGGCAAGGATAAGAGAGAGATATTAATAATTCAAAGGTTTCTGCTGCTTTCAGAGTTTCAAAAGCGAGGTGTGTTGTCTCATATTTTCCAAAAGGTCAAAGGCATGTTTTTACTGCTAGTGAAAGATTTTATATTTGGGTGTTATGACAGCAAGTGAGCAATAAAAATATGACAGTCAATGCATGTTTAGAAAGTTTGTGTCAACATGAGTGGTTCTCCTGCAGATGATTATTTCAGCTGTATCTGCTAATCATGTGGCTGAGGAAACGTTTTCTCCACACTATGAAACAGCTCAGGGAGAAGAGCAGCCTCAGGTTGACCTTTAGCAGTGTTTTCCAAGGACTTCTGCTACAAGAAAAAATATTCCAGTAAATTTTCAAAGTAGCCCTAAGGAGACGTGGATAGGCTTTTCTAGTAGGATGGGAGTGTGGAGAACAATAAGTGTTCTGTGTTTGGCCTGCTGGTTTGTGTCCTACAAATTTATCTACCTCTAGCAACCATCCAAAAGACAGCCAACTGGCTAAAAATTGGTTCTTCTATGGAGACAGAAGATTAGTTTTAAAAAAATAAAAATTGAATTATTGCTTGCAATCTGGAGCATTTTCTCCATAACACTAGCATACTGCAAATTGAGCATGTGCTTAATTTTTTTAAAAAATTAATCTAAGGATAAATTAATCTTTACTGTGGCATAACCATGATAGTCCATACACCTGAGCATGTAACCTCAGCTCATAGCCATGAATAACTGGATAATGACATGGCAGAGAACACAAAAAATTTCTGCGGCCATGGTTGCAGCTGGGTATTAAAAAACCCCAGAAAATTCTCTGCTTAGCAAAAACAGTGAAGAAAGTAAATCCCAGCTGTAGGGTTGGGGTAGCTGTAGGATGCTAATAAACTGTGGGAGTCAAGATCATAAAAGTTGGTCTGTTGGCTTTATCCAAGTCTAATTAGGTTAGAAATCTTGAAAGATTTGGGTTTCTTGCAAGATTTTCAGTAATATGTGATTTTTGGCTTGGGTGGAAATACCATGAGAACAGTCTTTTCATGGACATTTAAGTAGTAAACTTTGGTTGGACCCAACCACACAGAACGTGATGAGGTGTTTGCCAAAAGGGAATTGGAAAAGTTTAAAAACGTCAAACATTTTCGGCAGAAAAAGAGTGACAAAATTTAAGTATCAGGGAAAATTCAGACTGATTTGTACATTACCTAAGTAAGTTTCCTTCCTATTAAGGTGATGGCAAGGTTCCTGTTGTCTTTGTTGTGCTTTGAATTGTATCTTTAGCATTAGTATAGTTCCAGTACAGTTATTTACTATGAATATTTTCAGTGAAAATTTTGAGGAAAAATATATTCAGCCCCTGCTTTTCTTCCATAACCCGTTTACATCTTCATCTCCTCCTCACGTTTACTTTCTCTAGAGCTGTCTTGAGCATCTGTTCACTTACTTATGAGCACAGTCACATCCTTTAAGTCATTACCAGGCTTTCTGCGGGCTTAGCTGCACCACTCTGCCAGAAAATATCATAGATCTACATCATAGCTTATAATGACAGTTTTTGAAGGGAATTGATAATTCTTTGTAGGGTGGGGATGTGTTGTTGGCATGTCATGGTGAAGTTTCCCTGAGCTTCTAACAAGGCCTTAGATGGACTATATTTTGCACTATTATTCTTGTATATTAGAAATCTTCTGCTTTATATGTGTGACAGGCAAAAAAAGTATTGCTTCCCAGAGCTTACTGCTGATCAACAGTATGAAGTGACTAAACTAGGTGAACAGAAATAATGGTGCATGGAAGTTCCGTCTTTTAGATAGCAATCCCTTTGGCTGAGAGATCTGAGAATGCAAAACCATAGAACTTTGGATATAGTTTGCAAATAAAGTTTTTTCAGTCAAACTCTTCCTGTCTATGTCACAACATTATTACATGATAATCTCTGAAAAATGTTATTTATTATTTTGGCTAAATGAGGATAAATGGACTTCAGAGTTGTTTGAAATTTTCTTGGAATAAATATCTAGCCAGAAAATATTGTCATCTATATCAAATCACTTTATTTTGAACCATGTTGTTGAACTAAGGACCATCATTTGCTCCAGTCAGATTATATACGTACGCAAACCAAGCTCTGCTCTTCTGGATTTCCTTATCCACTAAGGAAAAGACAGTACTTTTAACAGCAAGATAAGATATATTCCCATCCAACCTATTCAGTATAGGAAAAAAAAAGCATAAAATATCAATTACATCAAAACTGAATCACTTTCTCTTTTTTTCTGGTTTAGAACCGTATTACAGAATATCAACCATGATCAGTTGTTTAAAGTAATGGGGAGATGGTATGTGTGTTTTCATAAGGTCAAATAGTTTTCAGCTCCATCTGTTATCTACTGTTACAAGATAATTTTAGATTTTGGCTTATTTTATGAAAATATTTTATGTTTCAAAGTGCTTGGGGGAGGGAGAGCTCTTCTTTTTTCTTTTTGGCTCATCTTCAGGAGTCTTTCTGTAGTTATGGAAATCAGATAAAGGTAGGTAGACGAAACAAAAAGATTGCCAACATGACAAGTCACAAAGTATCATCCTGTGCTTTCTGTCATTCTATCAGCTCAGGCCTACCCTGACTGCTCAACTCAGTGATAATTTACTTCCTCACCTCCTGAAAGTGTGTCCCGTTTGATTCCCTGAGAGATTAAGCCACAGATGATTACACTGTCTTCAGACAATTGTGGTCCTATTCACCCTCCAAGTCTTTGAAATATTCCAATTAAATTTGCCACAGATGAAAACATCTACAATAATAACTGTAAGCTTCATGAAAAAGAGTGACTCAAAAGTTTCTACTTGGATAACTACTACAATTTCTTTTTTATAATTTCCTCACTAGGTATTGGGAACTCCATCCAGAGGAAATGCTCAGAGCTGAGAGCACTAGGAGCTCACCTGTAGGAAAACAGACTCCACTAGGACTCACAGCCCCACTAAGGTGCTCTGCAACAGCTAGCACTGGATGTCCTCTTCCTTTTCTGGGTCATATAGATCTCATTACTCCCATAAGGCAAGAAAACAAGGAAACAAGAAGTGAAGCCAGGGGGCAATACCCATTCACTTCTTGAGTAAGATCACAGCTAGCAAGGAACAAGCAATACAGCTGAGGGGAGTTTCTCCTCCCGTCCAGGAGAACTGCAATCATCCTGTGCCCTCTTAAATCTATACATAATGTGTAAAAAGGTCTGTGTTTTCAGAAGATTACCATTTACTTCAAAATAACGTGAGCAAAGAGGTGAATTGTACACTCTTCAAGAGTGTAAAATGGTTTTCCTCTCACCAAAACTATTTTCATTTTGTGAAAGGTTACTCGATGTGTTAGTTCATATAGCAGCAGAATCGTCAGGGCAGGGGACTCTGTCTTAACCTTTTCCTTCTTTTATTTTTTTCCCCAAAGTATGCAAGATTTCTAATTTTAGCTTTAGCAGGATAGCTTCCCCTAATGACTTTGACACAATCCTAACAAAAAAGTAGTTTTCATCACTGTGCAGTCCAATATAAACAGCCCTGGAAAACACCTTCCAGATTTCCAGCAGCCACTTGATATCCTCTCTGGGTAACTGTTTGGCTGCAGTAGCAGTAAAGAGAACCTATGAATCTATCGCTTACTTGTCTGAATTTTGCAACTGTACCTTCACCACTTCAAGTTATATTAGTCCTATTGCAAATGAGGTTAGTGGTCTAAACATTACTTAAGCAAGCATGCTTTCCACTCCCCTCCTTTCTTCCAGTGCTATGCAATTTTTACCTAGGGTATCCTAGATTTTTCTTTCCCTTTTAGTTCTCTTAAATTTACAAACCCTTCACTATAGTCCCAGGCTAAGTGTAGATCCAAGCATTCTTGAACTGAGTGGGAAATCATATCCAAGTTTTGGCTTTGAACAAAACCAGTATCTTAGACAATAATCCCATTCTCGGGAATAAAGTTAAAATTGGCTAGACATCAAGCTCACAGATCACTAGACTGCTTTGTATAAGCTTTGTATATGTTACATTGTAAAGAGTAATGTTTTCTTTTTTTCCATCTATTTCCACTCTCATGATGCTTTTTGTAGTGTTGTAGACCTAATGGCAGTTAATGAAAGGGAAATAAATATTGGTAAGAGAATCTGAAGTAAATTTCATAGCTCTTAAATCAAATTAACTTCTGCAGTCATTAACTAATCAATTGCCTTTCTCTTTTGTATGATTCAAGCTAGAACGTGATTTAGGTTTTCTGTAATTTAGCTTTTTTTTGTTCAAAGCCTTTAGAAAGATATAAAATTAGCACATAATAAAATTCAGTGCTGAATTTATGCCATTGAGAAAAAGAGCCATAACACACTCATGCATATCATGTCTTATGCTGAAGAGAAAAAAACCCCAACCATTCATGCCTAATATTGCTTGTCCATTATTCTTTCCCTGTAAAAAGCGAATGCTAAATACCATTATTTCATATAGTTACGTGAGAGGATTTGGATGAAAGATGTTGGAGGTGTTACTATCCTTGAAGGCAAATTATGTTTTAACACAAAAGCAGCTAGAAGTCATCACAGGTAAAAGTGGTGATGTCAAATCTGGAAATTAGTTGTAATCTGGAAGAAGAGGATGGGCTTTTAATACATATCTTCTCTTGGGTGCTACATCAAGAAATGCCGATCACTCCTTAGATCATAGGTCTGATATCTTGTTAGCAAAATATTTCATGGCACATTTGGTGCTGGGAGGGAGAACAAAAGAGATTTAGACAACTCAGTCAGTGTGGAGTTATACTGGGGAAATAAATCACCTCCAGAACATCAGCTGGACAAGTGGCTGAGACAGATAGCTGCTACCCAGCTCCCATTACGCTTGATGTCAGGTTGCTCTAAGGTAGGTTTAAATTCAAGAATCTGTCACCTGTCCTTAATTTAACAACTAATGTTTCACCTGCTGATATATTACAGGCTTTGGTGTTTTTAATTGTCCTATCATTCCCAGCTAGCTGGGCCTGCTGTCAGTGACTCCTAGCCCTTCTCTAATATAAAGGTTTTTTTTCTCCAATATGCAATAGGGGATGGTGGAAAAATAAACATCAAGATCTTGGTGTCTGATTTTGGGGATATCTGAGAGAAGTTTTTTTGACTAAAAAAACTGCCCTTAAACTGGCAGTGCAAACCTGATGATCGCAGTTTAGCTGATGGCCAGCAGAGACAAACACTGTCCTCCAAAAACTTGAACCAAAGAGAAACTTATGTTAACACAGGTTCCAATTCTACATTTGAAAGAGTGAATTGTCAGGAACATAGGAAAATAAAGGAAAGTAACTACAAGTTACTAAGTTCCACAAGATGAGGCAAGTTTCATTTTCACTGATGCTCTATTATATTGAAAACATTTCTGTTAAAGATGGCTATATTTTAACCTCAGATGAACATTTATTTGCACCAGGAAGTCAAGCATGCTGCACTCTAAGGAGTTCATATAGGTTCAATATTGTGGACTAGAAGCCATTCTCAGAGTGTCAGAGTCTAGATGAATTTGGTTTTGAAACATCTGCATTTTTGTGTGTTTCTGGGAAAATGGTCAACAGTGAGATGTGGCAAGGTCTTAATTCTCTATGTCTGGTTTCATGCTGCCAAAACCACAATGCAGATGGCTCTTCTGTTTTGATGTGACAGGTGAAGTTAATAGGGAGGTGTTAGGCAAAACTGTGAACTGTTGGCGAGTACATACATGTACATTTGAATAAGATGAATTATAAAAAATGTAAGGATTATGAAGTTTTCAGCTTTGGTCATAACACATGTATTAGCTTTGATAATTCCACATAGTAGCCCAAAAGCAAAAGTTGTATTTCTTGACATCATCAGTACAAGCAGCAGGCTGAATATGGGCTTCAACTGTTCCAGTGTTTTTTCTTCCTTGTTCACTGAGATGCACTCACCCTCCCAGGAATGCTTTGTTAATGTGCTTCTGTGACTTAGAGAACTTCTCAATGGAGAACAGGTCCTGTCCAATCACATACGGTTTTTGGCCTAAATTATGTTCTTTTATGTCACAGACCAACAAAAATGTTTATGGCCAGAATCATCAGCATTGCTACAAGTCCCTCAGTAGTACTTGGATGGCAAAATCAGTGAGACACCAAGTGTCATACTGCAGGCCCTGGGCAGCCTGTCAGTCACTGTAAGGCAGACAAGTTAAAATATTGGAGCCCTGCCAAACACAGTGCTTCAAAAAGAATCTCAAATTCCTATGTTCTGGCATTGCAGTCATGGCAGTCACTGAAACTGTACAAGTCAAAAAAGAAAAGTAGTGGAAAGGAATCTTTTCATCTAACCTTTAAAGTGTAGCACAGACAATTTAAGAGGTATCAGCTACCATTTATACTGCACTACTGTACTGTGGGTAGACAGAAGGAAACTATGGAAGACTTGCAACTGTTTGTTTTGTAAAGAGTGAGCTGGAACTAGACTGTCTTGTGAGTCACAACATTGTCACCCCTGAGTGAACTTGCCCACATGAACTTGCCCTTCAATAAAGACTGTTCAACCACTTGTTTTCTCTTTCAGCAAATAAAGAAAATAATAAAGTAGACCTGGGCTGTGGAAGCTCGCAGAGTCTCAGTGGCATCATTTGTCACTTCCTATTGCAGAAATACTCACACAATCATAGAAGCATTGGTTGGGGTCAACACCTAGGTGTCAGTCAGTCCATTCTTCTGTTTAAAACAAGAATTATTGTCATTCCTAGTTCATTACACCTATCACAGCTATCACTGACTTTAAGCAACAGTAGAGCAATGGGTTTGCTTAGTTGAGTACTGAAAAGCAGAAAAGCCCACACTCTCTCTACCTAGTTGCTTTCAGTGTTGCACTGCCTGGCTGGTGAAGAAATTCATCTTAGTATCCCAGCTGAAAATTCAAAGTCACGACACATGTCATTTTCTCCTTATTAGGTTCTCTGCTACTGTCATGAGAAGTCTGTGTTATCTCTGTAATATCTGTAATATCAGATTTGCAGACAACACTAAGCTGGGTCAGAGTGTTGATCTGCCGGAGGGTAGGAAGGCTCTGGACAGGCTAGATCGATGGGCCAAGGCCAACAGCATGGCGTTCAACAAGGCAAAGTGCCAAGTCCTACCTTTTGGCTGCAACAACCTCATGCATGATACATGCTGGGGACAGAATGGCTGGAAAGCTGCCCAGTGGAAAAGGACCTGGGGTGCTGGTTGAGAGCAGCTGAACATGAGCCAGCGTGTGCCCAGGTGGCCAAGGAGGCCAATGGCATCCTGGCCTGCATGAGCAATAGTGTGGCCACCAGGACCAGTGACTGTCCTCCCGTACTTGGCATTGGTGAGGCCACACCTCGAGTGCTGTGTCCAGTTCTTGGCCCCTCAACTCAGAAGGACACTGAGGTGCTGGAGTATGTCCAGAGAAGGGCAACAGAGCTGGTGAAGGGCTTGGAGCACATGTCCTGTGAGGAGCAGGGACTGTTTAGCCCAGAGAAGAGGAGGTTCAGAGGAGACCTTGTAACTCCCTACAACTCCCTGAAAGGAGGTGGTAGCCAGGTGAGTTTTTGGCATCTTCTCCCAGGCAACAAGAGACAGGATGAGAGGACATAGTCTTAAGCTGCACCAGGGGAGGTTTAAGTTGGACAACAGGAAGAAATTCTTCACAAAAGTGTGTTTACATATTGGGATAGGCTTCCCAGGGAGATGATAGAGTCCCTGGAGGTGTTTAAGGAAAGACTGGATGTGGCACTTAATGCCATGGTCTAGTTGATATGGTCGTGTTAGGTCATAGGTTGGATTCAATAATCTCAGAGGTCTTTTTCAACCTAATCGACTCCGTAGTTCTGGGGTTCTCTGATCTCTTTGTGTAGTCATAGTCTGCTACTCAATCTCTCTTTAGCCCTTCCTTTGCCAGACAAAGAAGTACAACTCCCTCAAATTTTCCTGGATGCTCATGTGATTCATGTCCCTGGCTGTCTTTGATAGACACTTCATAGACCCTTCTCCAAATTCTAATATCTCTCTTGAATGGTATGTGGGTTCCCAAAAGTGCACACAGTAGACCAGCTATGCCCCGTTCCTCCAGCAACAGATTAAGCACAAAATAACCTCCCTATATCTGCTATTTTCCCCCAAGTTAGTCCTTAGTGGTTTGCTTTGATCATGATGGGAGCACATGGTTGGCACATGTTCAGCGCAGCATCAACTTTACTGATTGTTTAAAGAGATGTGTTATATCTGAATGCTTAGCATTGATCATAAACTCTGCTCTTGGTTTGCAATGTGAAATATCTCTCCTGAAGGGACTGGACCCTAGGTGAATAATGCTAAGAGAAGAAGCTGACATGTAATACTCACCAGATGGCTTCTGCCCACACTGTATTTTTTAGAGGAGCACTGTCCTGTGCTGCCTTCTTACAAGCTGATCTACTTTAGCTGCTCAGAAAACAGCTGTGGTAGTTCTTAAGAACAGTTTACTTATTGAAACCATGTAATATTGTTAGAAACATTTATAAGTATTGAAAGCATAACAATGCTGAATGATCTAGCATCTTCATGGAACAGCTGATATGCTGGTACCATTCTCTGAGATATGTTTTACAGCTGTAAGCTGTGATTAAAAGAGTGGGGGAAAACGAGCACAACAGTGGGAACTGTTCCAAGGGCAGTGATAAAGATCTCCTTCCTTGTCTGGAATTGCCCTTTAAGCCCTAGACTCTTAATCAGCAGCAAAAGGAAGTAAAAGCTTCCTTCCCTGACTAGACCTGATCTCAACAAAGATGTGAGAGTGTCTTTCACAAAATGCTCCCGTCACAATCTGTGTAAGAGCTGCTTTAAAAATAAAAATTAAAATAGCTTGGTCTCTTGCTTCCTTCAGTTGTTAGACTAAATAATAAGAGACCAGCACCCTTTCTGATGGCCACTTTCATGAATACAAAGCTGCCCCTGTTTCACTGAGATAAAGCACTTCAACAGTGTGTGTTCTGCTTCACCAGATACAGTTTATCTTGTTTAGATGATGACATTTATGCAAGTAATCTACATCCAAAAAGTGAAACATAACCATCTTTATAGGAAAAAAAGTATCTAAAGTTTGTGGGGAGATGATGGTATTCTTCAAATTTTCCCATCAGTAGAAAAGTTTTCCAATTCCAGATCTGCCAGGGAATTAGGACTGTTGTGCTGAAGTGTATTTCATAATATGCCATGTAAAGAGCATAAACTTCTGTCTTACTAGGTCAGGGCAGGGAAGGAACACAGCACAGACTGAAAAGCAGAGGCACATCTGTACCTCATTACTGTGAAAGAACCTCTGGCCTTTCCAATGCTAACATAGCCCAAAAACACTGAAACCTAAAGGAATAATGGTACTAGGCCTGAAGAATGATGAATCCATATGGAAATGGGCTTCATGAAAGGAGCAAAGGAAGACTGGCAGGAACCAGGGTCAGAAATAGCAGCAAAAGGTGGTCAGCTGCTGAGGCAGAATACACTCTGTGTTTTGAGTGCGTGGCTTGGCAGGTTGCTTGTATACTTTCCTTTGACTGAACAGAACAATGGAAAAATTGCTAAATGTTTGTATTTAAGTGCTTAAAGACCATCCACATGTCAAAATTGAAGGGAATTTTTATTCCAGGCATGGATAAGAATTTGGGTACTTTCAAAAAGTCCCATTAACCATTTCTGTAAATCCTTAAGGGACAAGTGTGGTAGTAAACCACTGGAGGAAGTCTTCCATTGTATACCCAAGAGGAAAGCTGTTGTGTTTTATACAGGATAATCATTACTTCAACTATAATGAGTCAGGCTGTAGATCTGTCATGGAGAGCTTTGAACTCATAGCAAAAAGCCATCATTCATAGCAGTTACAGTTTGGAATATTTACTTAGGATTGCACATGGCCATGCCTTTACAGAGAACAGGAAATGTCACTAAATCTGCTTAGTCAAACTGACTGTATTGTAATAAGTGTTGCTCCCACATTTCTTTTCCCTTTTCCCAGCAGACTCTCAGCTCAGAACTAGAGCCCTGAATCTGCCTTTCCCTAGAGGAGGATCATCTTTTCCCTTTGTTTGCCTTTCCTTGTTACTTTTATGACCTCTGTCAGCTTCTGAAAACTGCCCCATAGAAGACAAAAGAGCTTTAGTTTCTGGTGTATGACTGATGAAGTAGGCATGTAGGCATGTGTGTAAGAATTGGGGAATGGACCTGTAACATACTCCAAGTGCTTCTATCTGGGGCATAGTTGTATATTATGCTAAATTAGTTTTGCAGACAAGTACCTCCAACCAGTCTATGAAAACTCTTTTCCTGTTCAGGTTTGCTAGCTTTGATGTTCTTATCTGCAGTACTTTCAAAATGCAAAGGCTACCCAGAGAAGTTCAACCTCTGAAGTTAAGTGTGAATTTAAACCAGTATAAATACCTCCTTTTTATTTGAACAGTTCCTGTGGTCTTCAGTAGTTATTTTGATCTTGCAAATATTGATGAAGTTTGGGGATTTGTTTGCACAGTCTGCATTTTTGCTCCTGAAAAGCTGTCTTAGTTTACAGCTGATATTCATGTAAGTGCTGATGAAAACACTTTACTTAAATATTAATTGGAGAGAGTCCAAAAAATATGTTTCAACTAAAAAAAAGTTGACAGTTTAAAATCCTGACCCAATTAAAACTTTTAAATTAAGCATGTTGGTCGGTGTAAAATGTTAATTTTCCCTGCCACGTTGTGTAAGATGCTTTAAGCAGGCTGTGCTGTTCAGCCTAGGCAGAGTGTAGACAGAGTATGCCTAACTCCAAGGAAACCTTTCCCATCTGTTTGTGGGAGTTTTTTTGCCCTGCAGTTTTAAGCCAACTCCCAAATGACAGAAATGGGACATTTGACAGTCATTAGGAGTTTGTATGGAAAGAACAGAGAAATAATGAGTGAGCAGGACTGTTTTCAGCCAAAAACTAGAAGGTGCAGGGTTTACAGGTGGCTGTGGGATACCCTTTGTTAACTGGTCATGCAAACTGGATCAATAGGAAAGAGCTGATAGCGGGGCTCCAAAGGGCAAAGGGTTTCGGTGAGTACAGGAACAGGGCTGACAGTGATGCTTCCTTACACAAGGGTAGTGTTGTTGCTGTGGGTTTTAATCTGAGTTAGATGCATGAATACAGATGTCACTAGGAAAGAATTTGAAATGTTCAGGTTGCCAGAGGTTGTGAAAGAAATTAACAAGGGGTGATAATGTGATTGGTCACATGTTTGTTCTCAAAGTATTTCTTCCCAAGAAAGCATTAGCCTGGGTCATTCATGCTGCATAGGGTGGAGGGTGCCCATGATGATTTTGACTACCCAATGTTCAATATCATGCAGCGCTCAATTCAGAGTAATAATCATGAATTATGGTGTTTCTCATCATGTATCCAATTACCATTCATTAGCTGTGGGCTTGGGAAGGGGTTTATATGAAAATAGAAGCATATACAAGAGAATGTGTGCCTGCAGGGTGCCACAGTTTGTCCTTGCCTTTTGAAATTTTCAGAAAAAAAGTATGAAATTACCACTTTGTCAACAGAAGCCGATGCATTGCACAGACATCACTGGGTGAAGGCAGAGCCAGGCTACAGATATGGAAATGAAGGGGAGGGTTAGCTCCTAGATTTCATTTTTAATGATTGAATTTCAAGCTAAATTTAGAGGGCCTTCTTTATTACAGGCTCTTCTGACACTGTCAAAGGGTCAGTTAACTGCTACGGACAGCTTGGTAGCTAGGGTTTTATATAAGCTCCTGTTTACCAAATGCTTGTATTTGTCAAATGCAGTCGAGATTGAAGTTTCTTGGGGTATTTGCCTAAGGAGAAGTGGGTTTTGAGCATCAGCTTAAATATCGAAGTTTTTTCTGTGACCAATACCACAGAAAAAGTCATAGTTCTGTTGATAGAAATTAAGTAAATTGGAGAAGATTAAGGGGACAAGAATAAAGAGGATAGTATGGGGTATCAACAGGGATCAGAGCAGGGAGAGAGGATAGTAAAGAAAAGGACAAGGAGTGGTGAGGATGTGGGCAGACAGAAAGAGAAAAGGTCTACGGAAGTAGGATAAAAGAAAGTAGGCAGTAGGGACTGTGAGGAACTAGAAGTGATTGGATTCAACTATTTGAAAAGGATCAACAAAAGCCAAATGTGTCTCCTCCAGTGATCTGCCTGAGCAGAGAGGAGCAGTCTGCCGTGATTACTGTTGCCTCAAATGATAGACGTCTGTGCCATGATATTAAAAATCCAGCTCGGTTGACAGGCACTGCTAGAATTGTCTTTTATAAGCTCTGGAAAAGGGCTTGAAAACTACTGCCTGTTAAAAATATTAAGACAGTAAAATCAGCTCTCCTCAACCATGCCAGAAATAGTTACCTGTACTGTTTAAGTTGATTGTCTGTAACTTGAATTATCATACTTTCTAAAGAGAGCATAGCATGACCTTTTCCCACCTCAGTGTCTTCACGGTTTTGGCTTACATTAATTATGTCAGCTTTCATGATACTCAGGGGTTTGTTCAATATATTGAGAAGTGTTAATAGTATGCTTTGGAGGCACTGCAAGTATTTTTAGAGGACTACTGATTTCTTATACTGTAACACAAATCTGAGCCAAATTTCTTTACCGAATAGTGTCTTGACCTGACCCACAAGAAGATGTTATCTGCTTGAAATAAACTGGAATTGCTGTGTTTTCCTGAGAGGATTCAGCTTTAAAGAATGAAAGTCATTCATAAAAAAAGTAAATGTATCTCATGAAATTACTCTTTCAAAAGTTAATTTGGTGTTTTCAAACTACCATGTTCTGCAGGCGCATCAAAAGACCTAGAGAGCTTGTAGGGATTTAGTAAAGTACCAGCTTAAAAACAAGCTCAAGAATGCTTAATGTCTCAGCTTTCTCACTGATTAATGTGTATTTTTAGTGGCTCCCTGTCTTTTAACTAATTAAAACAATGTATTAAAGCTGTGTATGGTTGACATCCACCAAATAACACGTGTAACATATTAAAGTTATTAAAAGGGGAATTGTTGATTAATAGTTTATAAATGACAAAAGGACACTGCTTTTAGTTACATGAATTATTATTTAACTTGAAGGCTGCTAATGTTGCTAATATAGCCCATTGTTGAATATCTGCTACGAAGTTTTTAGTACCTCTGACTTTCATTAATACAAAATCTTTGAGTGGTTCTTAATCACATTGCCAATTTTTAAGCAGCTTTGAGACACCAATAGAAATTACTCATTTTAAAGCCAGTAGGTCCTGACCTGTAGTTCTTAACCTATCCCTCCTTAGACACAATCAGTGTTTAGTGTTTAATGGGTGTGCATGCAAGTTCTAAATTCAGCAGCCCTACAGAGAATTGTTTCACCTCCCACCATCAGTCTCACCCCCCACCATCACTACCCCAGAGGTACACAACTTCAAAAAGGGTAAATATGTGAAAATTAGGAATTTGTTAAATTGAACCCAAAGTGAGTAAATCTTTGCAGGCTGCAAGAAGGTTAGTGCAGAACTGCATACTGGAAACCCAGCAGTGCACCACCTGTTAAGGAGGCTTGAATAAGGGTGAAAAGGAAGCAAGCATGTCTAATCAAAACAATAAGCAGATTATTAGAATAAGAAGACATCTTTCAAAAAGATGGAATTGTATCCAAACGAGGCAAAGACAAAGGATTTTAAACTTTGGCAGATTAATTGTATAAATGCAATAGTGCATGTCAAAATAGAGCTCAAGGAACAATGAGCTAAAAGGATCAAATGAATACTCAATTTTCTCACAGACATATGAAGAGCAAGGAGCATACTAGAGAGGCCACAGAGCTAAATGGTTCTCATGGCATTGAAGGAGTACTGAGAGGGCAAAAACGCTGCTGAGAAGCCAAATACATTCTTTGCTTAAGTTTTCATTGTGAACTAAATTGGAGATCCATGATAGATCCCTTTGGAGAGAGAAGATGTTCCTCAGAGAGTACGTCTGACACTTAAGTGGCTAGAGAGATCATGGAAACACTGATGATGGAAATACTAACTAATGATAGACAGTGTTTATCCATTGGCTTTAGATAAGTCAAGGATGAAATTGTTGAATTGATAAAGGTCATGTGTAGCCACTTCTTTTAAAACTATTTTGGTACATGACGACTGGAACAATGGCAGATATTATACCAGTCTTTAAAGCAGGTACCAGGGAGAAGGAAGGAAACTACACATCTATAGCACAAGATTTAAACCAAACAAGTTAGTAAAACTCTGAGAAATAATTTAGTAGATGGACATGTGAACATAGGTGATTTGTGTGGGAAGATGGCTGGTTCATAATAATTAGTCAAGTCAGTTTCTTCGAAAGCTCTTGGGAATCCAAAGAGCTGTGGGGTAAGACATGGATCAGCTATGAGATGGGATGCAAAGCATGAAGGAAAATGTTAATTACAGCCTTTCAGAAGAGTCATGAAAGTCTGTGGGGTTCCAGGCGCAAATCCGTGCTACCTAAATGACAGAGGAAGAGGACAAGGAAGACATTGAGTAGGAAGTGAAAGGATTTACAGAGGATTTGTATTCTTTCTGATAGTAAGGATGAAGACAACGAAGAAGAATAGCAGAACTTTTTGAAATTAGTGACTGGACAATAGAACGTTAGATGAAATTCAATGCAGGTAAAGGTAAGGTGGAAAAATTCCTTTTTGCATGAATAATGGATTCTGCACTGACCAGTGACATTCAGGAGTGAAGCCTTTGGATTATGAACAGCAGTTCAATGGAAAATGTCAATTCAATGTCTATTCAATAGAGTTCAAAAAAAGGCAAAATTAAAATTAGGCGTGATTTAGAAAGGAATGAAGGGCAAATAAATAGCATTATTTTGTGTGCATAAATGCATTGTTCACCCTCAGCATTAATACTGCATGCAGTTCTGCCTCCCTTATCATAACAAAAAAACCCCAAACAACAACAACAAACAAACAAAAAAACCCCCAACATAAAATCATAGAATGTGCTGAGTTGGAAGGGACCCATCAGGATAATCGAGTCCAACTCATGTCCCTCTGCAGGACGCCACAAGAAACCCGCCATGTGCCTGAGAGCATTGTCCAAACACTTCTTGAACTCTGTCAGGCTTGGTGCTGTGACCACTGCCCTGGGGAGCCTGTTCCAGTGCCCAACCACCCTCTGGGTGAAAAACCTCTTCTTAATATGTAACCTAATCCTCCCTTGACTGAGCTTCATACTTTTTCCTCAAGTCTGTCACTGGTCATGAGAGAGCAGAAATTGGTGCCTGTCCCTCCTCTTCTCCACAGGAAGTTGTAAACAGCAATGAGATGCCCCCTCAGTCTCCTCCAGGCTGAACAGACCAAGGGACCTCAGCCATTCCTCACATGGCTTCCCCTTAAGGCCCTTCACCATCTTCATTGCCCTCCTTAAGACACTCTTTTAAGAGCTTAATGTCTTTTTTATATTGTGGTGCTCAAAACCTTATCCTGTACTCAAGGTAGACTGCAAAAAAAAAAAAAAAAGGTTGACTAAAACTGTAAAATCTTATCAAAGCAGACAAACAAGGATGACTAAGTACATGCCAGAACCATAGCCAGTGTAGGGTTTCCCAATTTGAAAAAGAAAGGGTTTATAAGGCAATGTGATAGAGGTTTCCAGAATCATGCATTGTGTAGACATAACGGTAAAGATTACGAGCTCGCTGTCTCTTGCAGTGTACAACAGAGCTCTCAGAGGAACTGAATCCAAAGGAAATTGAAGAAGGCAGGTTTTGGCACAGTAGGTGGCAGACTTGAAGGACCCCTTTCCGAAGAATATTGTGGATACTTAAAGTTTGTGTGAGTTGGAAAGGACAACTACTTGGAAAGAAGATCAATTTAGGGTTTTTAAATGGACAAATTATGTTGGGCCTAGACTGTGTCAATCGGAAAATATGTGATGGTTAGGATAATATTTGAGATAAGCCTTGTGCCCTATACTTACTCTTCATCGGCATCTGTTCATTGCCATTGTTGAAGGAGGTTATGAAGAAGGAGATTGGTCTCTATTGGATTCTCAATGAGCATGCCTCACTGTAGGCTTTCCACTGGGATTATTGTAGGAGGACAAAATATATCATTGTGATCAACCTTACTTATTGGGAGACTTGAATGAATGATCTGCGCTGAAATGAATTTATTCTGTGGTTTATGAAGGAAAGTCTTAAAATTAAAGAATCATTCAGGCAACGTGCTTTATTGTGGTCAAAGCTGCCTACAGTTTGAAAGAGTTAGATGTGCTTAGTACTCCAAAATAGAAATGGTACTCATTATTTAACACTTGCACAATGCCTACTGTTGCCAAAACAACCATCACGCTCCAATCACAGGTGAAATTGGATCAAGTACATGGTGACAGACAGCTTTATTTGATTAAGAACATAGGGAGAAATAACACTGATTTATACTAAAAGTCAGTCTAATATCTTGCCTGTGACAGAGGCCAACAGTGAAAGACGATAATAAGGCATAAGGGATACCTTCCTTAAATATCTAGGTCTGCCCTTGGGCAATTTCCTATATGGAAACTACTCCATGTGTTTTCCCTTCTCTACACCTCTTCCAGTTCTCCTGCATATATTTTGAATGATAATGGATCTGTATGAAGTATTTTAAATGTAGGGGTACATTTAGCAGGAGTATTTAAACATAGGGGTTTATATAGTGGCATATCTTCTGCCTTGTTCTCCCTTCCTTACTTAGAATTTCCTAATATGTGGTTGGTTTTGTGTTTGCTATTGGACACAGAGTCAAAGTTTTGGGGGAAGTATAACCCCTAGATCTTGTTACTGCATGGAAACATTGATTTCAGATCCTATAGTAATGGCTGTATAAATTTAGGATTGCTCTAAATTTATCTGAATTTCATCTGCTATTTTATGACCTAGTAAACCTCATAACATCTTTCAGCTAGACATTTCTCTTCATTGTCCTCAACAAATTGCCTCATAATGCAATTTTCTTGACTTATGCTCTGTGTGTCCCTTCACAATGACCTGCAATGAAAGGTACCTCCAAAGAGAATACATGTTTAGAGTCCTGCTGTATTTAATTTAGCCCTGACTCTGCTGTTAACCCCATGCTTTCATAGTGCACCCTGTCAGAGGTATTTCCTTCTTGGACATTATGGTATGAAACAATAAGCACAAACGTAATGTAAAACAATGCCGTTTATCATTGGTTCCATGCTATGCTTTTCTACAGCAGATCAGCAAATGCTCTGAAATTGTTTCTTTGTGGGAACTCAAGGGCTCTATTACTTAGAGTTATTAAGATTGTGACTGCTGTATTAAGGAAGGAAAAGCCCCAAAGGAAGCCTGTGGCATTTTCTACAAAAGTTAAATACATCTTATAACAGCATTGTTGGGCAAATCCCTTCAGGGTCACAATACAATCAAAACCAACTGGGTGCTGCTTGATACTGTGTTTCTCACTGCATGATAACATGCCATTGTAGTGAACTATGAGAAGAAAACAGTATTTAACATGTTTGTTACTCTCCTACATAAACTTTCACGATAAATGGCGTTTGACACCATCGGAGGAAAGTAGGCGCTGGTACAAAGCAAAACCCAACACAGAATCAAATGGAGATCAGAACCTAAGGCTGTACAGAGCTGGAATACTGTCCCATATAGTTGGAATGTTAGCCACAGCCTCAAGGCAGCCCAAATTTATTGGAACAAGCACTGCTACATTCCCCCCCATGGACAATGTTGATTGGGTAACTTCCTGGTGAAAGGGTTCTAGGGCATGAAACACCAACCTGGTAAAAAAGTTCAAAATTTACTCTCTTTTTACAATAGACTTTTTTACTGCCAGACCAAACTGGCTTAAGTTTGTGCAGGAAGGGGACAGGGAACATGTGGCTGGAGAAGAAGGGGGTACCCACAGCAGCTGACTATAAGTTCTACATTTGTTCTATTCTATAACTTCTCTCTATATACACCTTTTTTTCTCAACATATTACTGACATATACTGCATGATTGCAGAAGTGGTTTTACTTTGGTACTTTTCTTCCTTCTGCCATTAATTTGAAATCAGCAGGAGATAATTTCTTATTTTGTGGATACATAACAGCACTAAGTCAACCAAATCCATTTTTCTGACAGAGCAGCTTTTCAAATTTGCCCATAAACAAGGGGTAAATACTGTACTTTTCCACTTCTAAAAGTCAAAGAACCTATTAGCCTTGATGTATTTTCCTTTTTGCTATTTACTTTTTGTAAGCAGTATATAATATGAATTTTAGAGAAGAGTAGTAACCAGGGTCCTAGCAGTCCCATTTTGCTGGTTCTGCAATGCAAAGGTATCACTTGCAAGTAACAGGGGAGAAATTTCACTTGTGAAACTGCATTCTCAGATCAGTGATGATGTATAAGAAAGAAAAGAACAAGTTTACCTTGGTTAAAAGCCCAGTTTAACTGTAGCCAGAGCTGAAACACAATGCCATCTGTTTGTTTCACTCTTCCTGTTGTTGAACTTTTTGAATTTGTCATAGATAATGGCAAAGAGCATAGGCAAAAATTAATTTAGATGATTCATTATATGGTCACACTGTTCAGCCTCATTTTTTTCCAGGGCTATAGAACTTTGCTTCTCTGTACCTACTGCCTGGCCTTACATTCTGGGATCATAGGCATTGTGAAAATAAAACAGAAGTTTTTTCATTTCATGTCACATTGTGTCATGAGCATTTAGGTAACCCAGGAATAAGATTTGTGCATTAGCACTGTGCTGTGAGAAGTTCTAACAGCAAGCATAGTAAAGACTGGCTTCTTCCATCAATCCATGGAAGATAAATGTAGCCCTTGTTAAAAAAAAATAATTATAGGCTTGACATGAAAAAGAAAAACTAAAGAAAGTATAGTTTCACAATCAGTGACAGAATTGGAATTTCTATTTATCTTCTGCTTCTGCCAATGTTTTTTGCTATCACATTTTGGGCTCACTTTATAGAGAAGCTATACATGATAGCGGGACAGTGATAGAATCATCAAATGTTTTGGGTTGGACAGGACCCTAAAGATCGTTTAGTTCCAACTCACTGCCATGGACCTGCACATCTTCTGCTACACCAAATTGCTCAAAACCCCATCCAGCCTGGATAGTCTTAGTCTCATGTGTTTCTTTACCCTCATTCTTTTCACTTATTGCTCCATTTTTCCCCTCCTTTAGGTTAGTCTTCTTCAGTTCTTGCTTTGAAAAGTATCTCCTGTTCCTTGTCCGTGTCCTCATGCTCTCCATTCCCCAAGCAACACTGCCCCAGCCTCCCAGTGTGGCTTCAGCAGCGCTGCCTCAGGACTGCCCACCTCGCTTTCACCCACGGGAGGAAGTTCCTACTTTGAACTCGTTTGTTAAGTACTGGAATGTACTTGCTGATGAACAACACATACCCAAGGCAAGCTGTGTTTCACTGACCTGTCTAAAATAAGTTTTCCATAAAGAGCACAGTCATTTCTAAAGGAGTCCCATGTTCCCTATATCTCACTGATAAAAGTATCCTGGTTTTCTGGTCAGAGATCCCTGCACCAGCCAGGATGTGCTGTGGCCAGCCTGGAGCTATGAGGCTGCTCTCCTGCTTGCAGCTGTCCAGCTGGCAGGAGGGTCAGCCTCAGCTTGGGGACCCTCTTTTCAATCAGTTGCAAAGCTTGAAGAAAGAAAACATTAAGAGAAATCTGTCCACAGGTACTATTTTAAAACTTTATTTTTTAAAAGTGGTAAGTGTTCCCTCTTAAAACTCACATACATAAAAGTAAAATTGCTCACTAAAAAAAAAGCATTTTGGTTCTCTTTTGCCATATAGGAGTGAGTAAGTCTTGAGACTTACTACCTATATCATTCTAGAAGAAATAAAATATTTTAATTTTCTTCCTATAAAGGATGGTTGATTTTCTACATCATAAGAATGGTGTTAATTACACGGTTTACAGCAGGGTGTCACTGTACCAGACGGTTTGAACAGAGCCCCTTTTCAAAACTGCTGCCCATCTGATAGGTGCAAAATGAAATGAGGGAAGTTCTCTCTCCCCCAAACAGTCTGTGTAGTCTCCTCACTTGGTATCTGAAAATTTCTCATTTGTCATATGCAGTTTTAAGGAGGTGAATGTAAGGAGTGGGAAGGGACTCAAACAGGCCTGTATGGATTAAACCTCGTAAGCAAGACTGGACTTTGCCTAGTTAGGATTTACTGTTTTCTGTATTATCTGTTTAGCAGAGGCCACACAACTTCTTCATTAAGGAATTACCATCCAGCACGGTAATTTATGCAAACTGTAACATACTGTAAAACATTGCATTCTGAAAGGAAAACAATGTCGCTGTGTGAACAGCATAAACAGCCAAACTTACTTTAAAGCTTGTACCTAATTTGTGGTGTGAACTTCACTTCTGTGAACTTCATCTCTGGCCACTGAATCTTGGAAGCCCTTTCTTTCATGAGCTCTCTATCAAATCTTCGTCACAGCATTTGTGACTCTTTACCTTCTGCAAATAAGCAAACACAGTGTTCGTCTTTTTTATCCCTCTGGCCTCTACTTGTTTGTTTGACCCTTCTTTTTTCACCCTTAGCAGCTTCTTCCAGAGTTTACGACTCTTGTGTCATCAGTCTTAATTTAGCTCATAAACTCCTATCAGAAACTTTTTTTACCTGTTGCCATGTACTAACTCTGCTGTCTAAAGTCAAATTTTCACTATTAGAATAAATTGTGTTGCATAACCCAACAATAGTTCTAAAAGCAATGTTCTGTTATTAGCCTAAATAAATATTCTAAGTGGTTTTTCCAAGTTTGCCGCAACAGTTTGGGCTTTTTTTTTTAGCAGCAGTCTTATCTGATTTTTAGTCCTGAAGTACAGGTCTTTTCTAAGAACTTTCATAATGCTAAATTAAATATGTATATGAACCTTACCTCCAAACCTGAAGTCAATGAGGTCAAGGAAGACATTTATTTACATAATAGTCAGGAAGTAAAAGAAGAACCAGTGCTTTCCTATAGTTGTGTCTCTGTATGACTTGGTCTTTCTCAAAACTGATAAATCATATTTGCTCAAGTTTCATATTGAAACTACTGATGATGGCAAATTTTTTAGTCTTTCCAGTGAAGCCTTTTAGGTGTCAAAGTAAATCATCACCTGAGGATGAGGAAAGTGTTTTCTTAATCATGTTTTTTGTAAAATGGTTAAATTGTGTGAAGTTCCTATAAACTGTAATTTGTGCTTTCATTAGGAAGTTAAGGTTAAAATTACTCATTGGAACACTTGTTTTACTAAAACTGACAAAAAGTATTTTAGATATGGCATTACTTTCCACAATGCTAACAGCAGAATATACTCCAGCATTTTTTCTCTCCTAGTTATTGGATACAGATCCTATAAATCATTTACCAGCTGTTGATAGCATAGGTGAGTTGTCTTTTTGATAGGAAAGTTTACTCAAATGTCATTAATATCAGAGAATTATTGGGAAGCCACTAACTTCAGATGCTGAGCATGCGCCTAAATCTAGGTCCATAAAAGTTTATGAGAGTTTTTTTCCTCCAATCCTGTGCGTGTAGTGTTCTTACTCAAATTTTGAATGATAGAAGGGAAAATACAAATCATTTATGCCTTCTCAAGGCTCCTTTGTGACAGGCTGTCTATGTTGAAGCTACTTCTGAGGAGACAGTATAATGCAGACCTGACTGAACCACCTATAAACTGGTTAGCAGGGCATGTCAGTAGCACAGAAGTGTAGGACTGCACTGGGCAGAAAACACTTTAATTGTTCCATTACTTGGATAGCTTTTCAAGTGCGTGTTTCAACACAGGTCAAGTCTTGTAGTTCCTCTTGACCAGGCTAGCATAGAAGGTTGCAGCAGTATTCCTAGTGAAGATGTCCTCTGATTATTGAGTTGCTCAATTCCAAGTCTAAAACTGTTGTGTTTTAAGTCCACTGGTACTGAACAAAAGGCCAGTGTCACCATCAGGCACTGAAGTATGGTGTAAGGAGCCAGAAAAGAGCTTGGGCAGACTGATGTATCCGCACAATGCAGTGAAGCTGCTGTGGGAGCAATGTAATTCCTCTGGAGCTGCACTGGCTGGAAGCAAAGCAAACCTGCCTCTTGAACATGAAGCCTCTTGTACCTCAGGAACAGAAGTGCTCTGACCCATAAGCACTGCTTCCTTTTCTGGAGACTACTTCTAGGATACGCATGCCGTACTCCATCATGCACTTGCACATCCTAGGAGAGCTTTTGTACAAAATTCCAGTCCCCTCAGCCCATGCCTTGCATTAACTTAAAGGCATAAAAATCACAAATACAAATTTCCTGCAGATCTTTGTCAAGTATAATAGAATAACATCTTGATGGGCATTTCCCATTTCCCATAGTAAAGGAAATCAGATAAAATATGAACCTCTTACCTACCTTCTGCAAAACTTATTATAAATACTTTCTGTCATGTTGCCCTAACAGTTTTAAATAGTATTAACATTCCCTTCTTGCAGCGTTTTTCAGCCTTCCAGTTCTGTGGCATTCTTTTTGAGAGAGGATGGCCAGGTGAGGTTGCACCCCCAGTTTGAGGAGACCTGTGTCTCTCTGGCTCTATTTGCCCTGTCCCTTGTCCATCTGACTGCTCTGCCAATAGCTTTGCATCACTGGTCTGTCATCACAGACTGTCATCATGCTGTCCTTGAAGTACAAGTGGCAGCCAGCTGCAGTGACTTCCTGCAATGATTTACAAAGCTGCAGGCAGGAGTCTGGCTATGGAAGCTGCATGGGATAGGGACCAGGGCAGTCTCCTGCCCTGCAGGACAGAGATAGCTGGATTTCAGCTTGCACATTAGAGAGGGAAAACTCTTGTTTCCCAAAACTATCTCAGGCAGTGGTTTCTGGAGGAAGGGGGGCTGTGGCAGCATCAGGGAGCAAAGTATACCCTATGAAGTGCTTGAATAATTATTTTTGTGTATCTTGCTCTTGCAGAATCCATGAGGCAGGTGTGAGTAAACTTTGCCTACCAGTCAGTACTGAAATTTATTTCTCAACATGTTGTCCATTCACTTACTGATGCCATTCCAAATTTTCTCCCATCTCTTTTCATGACTTTTACACTACTTGAAAAATGCTGCTATCTTTTCCTTGTTTTCTCCTTTCCACTTACATAGTGATGCTAAGCACTGGAACAGACTGCCCAGGGAAATGGTGGAGTCACCATCCCCAAAGGCATTTAAAAGATGTGTAGATGTGGCACTTGGGGACATGGTTTAGTGGTGGGCTTGGCAGTGCTGGGCTAACAGTTGCACTGGCTGATCTTACAGGTCCTTTCCAACCTAAATGATTCTATGATTCATGACAGACCTCTACTGCAAAATGGACACATACAGGAATCAGAAACAGGGCCAGGCTACAAAAGAGGGCTTTACAAATATTGCCCAGACATGCAGAGGTGGGCTTAAGAAACCCAAAGCTCAGCTTGAACTGGCAAGGACATCAAGGGCAAGACAAAGAGCTTCAGCCTCTGCATGAGCAAAAAACAGCCAAACAAGGAGATGTGGGCTCACTGCTAAGCAGGGTTCTTGATTTCATGGCTGCAAACATGGAAATTTACAAATTGCTTCTATATCCTGAATCATAAAAACAAATCTTAACCCATTAAATCTCAATAATATACATGGATGAAGAAGTCCTTTAAGACTGGATAACTGTATGTTCACTTGCTGGCATACAGCACACATATTTTTAGCACATGACTCTTTCCTGACTGGAACTTAAATTGTTAAGGTCACACAGCTTATAGTACTAACATTTGGTTAGTCCTGTTTTATTATCAAGGATAGGAAAAGTGATAGGTGGTTTTTCAAGACAACACTAGAAATGAAAGTATATAATGTATTTTCAAATTAAGTATTGCATGTCTTCGTTGCTACAGAAAAAAAACTTGAAAACTTTAAAAAAAAATATGACGTATAGGAGGCTAAAATAAAAAAGAGTCCAAATTATTAATCAATTCTTGAAAGATAAGCTCATCACTTGGATTTTGAGGATCAAAGGAATATTTTTGATTAATAGTTTGAATTGCCTAATACAAAGCTGGATTATATCAATGGACAAGCTCTCATTAGTTGTTGCGACATCTGCTGCAAAAGGAAAATGACAAAGTAAAAGTGTCTTTGCTAAGGCACCATAAGAACTATTCCGTTGAAATGTTTTCTGATTGCCTTTTCATATTGAGCAACATGTCATGTTTGTGGTTATGACTTCAACATAATGAGGTATAAAATATCTGCATGTACTGCAACAAAAAGCATAATTTTTTTCTTCATAATGAAGTAGAACTAACATTTATTGTGAGATGCATGGAAGCTTTAGTTCCTTTTAAATACAAAATAACTGTTTCATGGCACTGGGTCCCAAGGCAAGGGCAGACATGAATTTAACAGTATTACAGGGAGTGGAAGATAGACCACTGGACCCCCAGTTTTGCAGCATAAATACAGTAATCCCTTCTGGGTTGCTTAAAAAAGTAGGAGAGTGCTTTGACATTATAGTTGATGTTAGAAGAGATGATGATCTAAAAAAAGTTATCAGTGATTTCTTGCCAGAGTTCTGTGAAGCAATGAATTCGTAACGTGGCGGTTAATGAGAAAGACTTAACCATCTTCCCATCTCCAGCCAGTGCTGCAGGAGGTTAACATCCCCCATCCTTTGATGGTTTACAGCAGCAGTTTGTGCAGAATTGGGTGACTAACAGTATGGAGCAGATCCAGACTCAATGGACATCATGCATATTTCCTTCAGCCTCTGCAGCTCTTTCCCAATACACTTCAATTATGATTTGCATCATCACTGCAAGTCCTGCCTTTCATGTCTCCTGAATAAAAAGTCATTGTTTGACACGTGTACAAAGGGCTGGAAACAAGGCCCCTAATATTATTTTTGATACTGTTCTGTTGAGAACGAGAGTAGCCTTGTTTATTCAGTAAGATATTTAATTTGCAAAACAAGACTGGAACTTTTCTTCTGACTCACCTGTTTTTGTACCGTGTACCTCCCATCTTAAGTGTTTCCTTTGCATTCCCTTTATAAATACCATCTGTTCCGAATAAAAAATAAGTCAGGATGCTGTGTTTATATTCAAGTTCTTTAGTGCATGTAGATACTACCATATGGTTTTATTTAATTTCTAAAAGGAAATTCCTTCAAGGTCCACCTGTGCAACAGCTGAATAGGAAACCTGCAGAGCTATTTCAGTTCCCAAATAAGTTACTTCCTGCCTAGGTTTCCACATAGAAGTCTTCCAAACCTGTAGAGAGGGTGTGCCTTTAACCAGTAGCTGATTTTCCACCGTCTCCCAGCTTATCCACTCAAAAAAACCAAAAACAAACAAGCCCAAGCCAAACCCCAAAACTTAAATGTTGTCACAAGCACTGGAAGATGTACATGAAGGGAGGAGGTTCTTCAGACTGGGACCTTCTTTTCACGGCATCATTGGCTAGGACAGCAGGATTGTACCTGACCTGAGAGCTCCTGGGACTTACTACTGTACAAATGCAGAGGTGGGCGAAGAAAAACAGTATCAAGTTAAATGTATAATTTAAATATTCCCTGAACAGTTTCTTCTGCAGATGCAGAAGAGAACTTACAAAGGGTCAGAACCAATTTATAGTAATCTCAGTGCAGGGAAAGATTTTAAGCTAACTTTGTGTTTGCCCAGGTTCAGAGGCCTGGGAGCCAGATGAGCTTTTGGTGCAACTCCATATAGCCACAGGGCTAGAACTGGGTGGGATTGTTTTACCTATACCACACTAATTTGTGTGTTAAAAACTGTTTCAAATCCACCAAGATGATAAAGGAAGTTGTCTCAAGATATCTAATGTGTCTGGGTGATCCTCTAGGCCACTCAGGGTAACTCCTTGTTCCGATGTCTTCATTTATACCAGAATATGTTAACCCCCACAGCGTGACTGTTCTTAGAAAGGGTAGATTTGGGGAGGATATTTCCATTTCTCCCTTTGAAGCTTTTCTGTGTTAATCATTAAATATTTTGGCAAGCCTGGCCATGAGGACTGTAACCTGGGGCAGTGGAAAATAAGGTTCAGGTCCTTGCTCCACAGAACGTGATGGAAACCATGAGAAGTGGGCCGTTCCAACAGCAGAGACTGGGAAATCTGCTCAGCGTTCACCTCTAGTCTGGTGTCTGTGTTGTGGAGCTGAATCAGACCAAGGAGTAATTTAAACCCTAGCCTGGCTTATTGGCTATTTTAGTGTATATAACTTGGATCAGAAGTCTCCCCAAATGAAATTTCTATTGATATTAACACATTCCTACAACATTTTCTTATTGATTGGTATCTTCTGTCAGTTTGGTCAGAGAATTCCCCATCATCTTCACTGGATGTTGACTACGGTGTGGTATAAAAATAGCCAAAGGCTCATATGACCAGCTGAGATTAAGAAGAGCTTGAGAGAAAGAGATGTGCTAGTCCTGGACCTGCTGACAGGGAGAACTAGCAGAGGATCACACTAGTAGCTTTACATCTCTTACAGTATTTCTGGCTTGTAAGGTGAACTCAGCGCAAGGAAAAACAGGAAATAGCATGGTATAAATTTAAGAGAAGGATATGATGGTATGGAGATCAGAAAATGACACTATGATAACAACTTGGTTTATGTGAAAAGTAATTGTAGGAAGGCTATGTTCAGAATAATTTCACTTATGCCAAAAGAAAATTAAATGTCTAGAAAGTAATTGCCAAAGAGAACTGAGAAATAGAGAGGTTTTCCAGAGGGAGAAGTCAGAGCTAGTTTGATTGTTAATCTATTCATAAATTGCTTTATGCAAGACAGAATAATCAATATTATCAGTGATATTTATTTACCTTATCAGAATAAGATTTTGTACAGCTGAGGACAGTTTTACATTATTAATAACACAGTAAAAGAAGAGATACCTTCCTAGACATTGCTAAGCTGTATTTTGACCTGCTGCTGCCTTCAAATCTTCTCTGAAAAGCAGACTGTGAATTTACATATGAAAATCTTTCCTATTTTATAGAATGGGTTTGCTACTTGGTTTTTTTTTTTTTTATGTTCTAGTTTTTGAGTGAACTTTCTATTCACTCAATTACTAACCTTAAATGTGCATCATTGCTGTAAATCTCTATTATTATAAATGTCTCATGATCCATAATTTTGTATTATAATTTATTTATCTGATGTGCATATTTGAAAATTCAATTTATCTTTTAAAAAAGTACATTTTTATGACAGCTTAAATTTTGGGAGATGGGTTCACTGAACTCACAAAACATTTGTGGTTTTTCTTTTTCTTTATCGTTCATCTGTTCACTATTTACAAAAAACAATATTTTTTTTTGTGAATGGCAAAGTATTGGTGGGTGGTGAATGTACTCTCCCTCATATGGTATCATAATCCAGACATTTTTCCAAGTGTTAGAAACTATAGCCATTTTACAGGTCTTACTGGAAAATTAAGTCTCTCATTTTATACTCCCATTAAGTAGGTAATTTTAACAGGGCAGGCTGAATACCTAACCCCAATAGAATTGTTCTCTGACTAAGGCATGAGTCCAGGATGTCTGGGTTACATGTCCCTTTTTGCCAAATTACTCACGTCTTTGTGTGTCACTGTTTCCTAAAAGTGGAAATAGCATGTGGAGTGTTTAGGCCCATTTAATATTAGAAAAGGCCTTGAGATCCTTGCATAAAAGATGCCATAGAAAATTATAAACATTAGACTCCATAGGTTCTTATCCATGAGGACTTTATCTCCAAAACTGATATAAAGTTCCAGTTAACTGTGCATATGAATGGGTTTCAGTATGTTCTAAAAAGTGAAAATAAAAATTCTAAATCTTCTCAAATACATCGGCTCTAGCCAAGCTTACGCCAAACTTGGTTTTGAATTAAAAGGGTTTCGAATTAAAATTATTTTGAATTAAAGGGATGTTTTTTTTCCAGAGATATGGCTAGAGATGTAGAGATAAGTGAACTGATGTTAGGCACTGGGAAGTCCATGTAAATTAGCCCAGACAAAGAGCCCCAGGGATGAGCTCACACAGTTTCCCACAGCTCAGAGTGCATTCCTGCAGTGTGCACAGGCAGGTATTTGGGGAGCTGCTCACAGAGAGGATCTCGCTGGGTCACCACTGGCATTTAATTCCTGTTGCTGCCAGCGGTGCTTGTGGAAATGGGGATGAGTGCTGGCTCTTTCAGTACCTGCCTTCAAGCCATTGTGTTACACTTAATTTAAAATCCTAGCTGATTTTAGGGAGGATTTCTATCAAAGCTGTTCTGAAAAATCCTGAGATATATATATCATACCACTGAAAATCACCTTATTTTTACAAGCAGTACTCCAGTATGTTAGTTGTAAACCAATAAAAGTGCCTTATATCGCCATTAAGGTTTAATTTAAATTTGGATAAGCCTTTAGGAAATATAAGAGGTGTGAAAACAACAACAAGCAACTGTAACACCAAGGATAATGGAGGTTGCAAAGTGTTGATGACTTCAACTGCTGACCTAGAGAACAAGCTCAGATCAAGAGGCTAAAGGAGCAGGGGAGATGGAAGCTCTATCAAAACCATTTATCAAAATACATTAATGATGTAATGCATAAAATATCTAAATTATTGCTACAGTTTTATTTCGCCATGGGCCAAATCCTGTTGCTATTTTCACAATAAAGAAAGAAAAAAATGTGTTTACCTGAATGGGAATAGCAGGATTACTGCATTCTCATGGGGAAATGTGAAGAACGCAGAAACACAAATGCTGGTTATGCATATGGATGTAAATTTGATGGTGAGTGTAATTCACTTTCCCATGTTCTTCTTTGCCATTTGGTATCTGGTGAATATTATTCAAGCCCTTATAGCCCTAGAAAAGTGTGGGCAGAATTATTAATTGTCAGGAAATAATTTCTCATGGTTTTGAATTGATCTATTTCCAAGGAAGTCAAATCCAGAGTTGGTTAGCTAATATAAATGTAGATTATCCCCCAAAAAGTCAGCTTTTTTCCTAGTATTTTTTACTAACATTATGCACTATAAATAATTCAGACCATTTGCAAGAACATGAAGTGAATTTTGACCTCCCAAGGGTGAATTTGAATTTGCTCCTGGCATGAATAAGAAAACAATTAAATTAATAGCAAGAAAATCACATTCCCTAATTTCAGGTGGGATCTGGACTTTATTATCCCACACAGCAGATGAGCTGCCTTAACCACCAAACTGTTTGTTCTTCTGGCATGTCTTCCTCATTTCCAATGATACTTTATTCTGGACTGAAAATATAATTAAATACCTTACACTTTTTCCTTTAGTCAATATTTTAGAAAAACCAATTTGTCCAAATGAAATTTTTAAAGCTTCTTGCACGTTTCTAATCAGCTGAACAGAACTATTGAAGTGAATCTCTATTTTAAACCTTTTGGTTACAACATGCCTGGGTTGTGCCTTTGTCCCAAATGCAGATTGTTTTTCACATTGCCATAGAAGTCCCCTGCTGCTCACCAGTGCCTGGGAGAAAAGCTGGAGGGGTACAAGATGCACAGCTCCCCCGACCTCATTCTGCTCCTGGACATGGATTGAGTCACTGGATCCAACCCTCTGCATCTTCCTGAGCAGACCTCAGAAGTAGGGTAGCTGAGCTTTTAGGTGACTTTGGGTACGATCTGATAGTTGCTCGATTTTTTTTTGTGTTTAATGCCAGTTCTCTCGCTCTTCTTTGCCCTTAGAGAGAAGTAGCAGAAGTACTGGCAGGGGGGCCAAGCCCGAGGAGGAAAGGTAGTCTGTGGGCATCTGCAACAGCCCTACTCCTGACACTGTAGGACGGGGGAAACTGTGTGAGCAGTGCCAGACCAACCCCAGGGAAACTTGACAAGACAAGAGGCTTTTTCCACTCCCTTCCCATCTATGAGCCCCTCATGTCAGCCTTTCACGTCAGCCCATAGCATAATACCAAGGGAGAAAAAAGTAGAAGCAGAGAGTTGAGAAATACCTTCATCGTCCCTGTGTTACGGGCAAACTTAGAAACCAACACGGCATACCTGCAGCCCCTGTTCTACTGTTTTTATTACATGGATGGAACACCTTTGGACTGGACTGATGTTTCCAGCTGACTTTAAACTCCACACAAAAATTCTTATGTCAAAACAGCAAGATTATATGTGCCCTTGGGTACAAAAGCCTTTGGATCCTGTTGAAGTGGAAGAAAAAGATAGGAAAAAGGGATTGTCATAAATACTTCTCAAACTCTGATTAATAACCTGATTTTCATTTTGAGGCCAACATGCTAAATTTTAAGGAGATCTATTGCAAGGGATAAGAGACACCAGAAGAAATATGAGGGGTTATTAATGAATGCCCGTGATCTGCTTGCCTTGTTCTTCAGAGAAATTTTCCAGATGTTGCAGTAGCTGCACATCAGCTTGCAAGGTTCTTAAATTAATTTCAGGCTGATTTATTACTACTTCGTCTTTTCCTTTTTGCTTATTACTGTTGCTTGTGTACTTTTATATTTTCTTTCTACACAGGATACCCTAGACTCATTTTTCATGTGCAAGTCTTTTACTTGCTTCAACACTAATAGATCACCTGCCTTTTGAGATAAACACTAATTTCTGCTTTAGAACTTTGGTCCATCTGTGACTGAAAAATCATGAATCTGACACTAGAGCCCTTGTATTCACAAATAAATAATAGGGAGTTTGATTATTCACCCAGCATGCAGTAAATGCTGCCATTTAAGCAGTATGGGTAATCTGTTTTTTAACTCTGTACCATCTTTACTTCTGTAGCTTCATGTGGAAGTATTTATAATGGATAAATTAATAGCCAATTGGATCTTTCCTACCTAATATCTCATAAATGTTACTGCAGGTATTTCTCAATTGTCCTAGAAGCTTTTCTTAGTCTGCTTACTATCTCCACTAGCTAAAGAGAAGAGGAGAGGATTATTATTTACGGTTTTAGTACAGGGGAAACCCCAGTTGCCAGTCTCCTGAACACAAAATCCTAGCATAGCTAATCCAGTGGGGGTGGGGATAACAATCTTACTGCATTTCCAGCTGGGGTCACTCTATAAAATTACAAAATCAGCAACTGTGTTTGCTATAAACACCCACTATATAAGCAGTGTAACAGTTACTGCTCCTCTTTTGCCTTCACATCTGTGAGAGTTCCAGGGAGAGCTTCTCCCAAAAGGGACTTTACGAGAAATTTGATCTTTCAAAATGTTTTATATTGAAAAGTATTTTATGGTGTATTGAAAAATAAATTATTAATATAATGATTTTTTTTCACATTTAGATAAATAAATGTTTGTTTGAAAAATAAATTTGATGGCTAGGAAATCTTGAGAAACAGAGCTTGGTAGTGATCCAAATTGAACTTCTAGTCACATATCTGCTTTTAGATGTACTGAAGAATTGGATAAACTCTCATCAACATCTTAGAAGTATCATTTCTACATGACTTTACATGCAGCTTTTTGTACTTCTTTTCCTTCTTTTCCTACTTTTTTTAGCAAGAGAAAACTGAATACATAGGAACTACAAGGTTTTTTGTTCGAGCTGAAAGATCTGCAGATTTCCATGTCGACTTTACCACCTTTTTTTTGTTATTTTTTGAGCACAGATCATCTAGATACCTTAAACTTGGTGGTTGTTGGTGCTGCTCTAAACATCTGGCAGAGAAGTCTGCTGAAGGAGAATCGTTACTGCGTGATGACAAAATCAAAGACTGCACAAACGGAGAAAATTAAGGTTGCTGGGGTTACCTTAAGGCATTTCCTGTCTGCTCCGTGCTTCGCCCTGCAGGATCGTTGTTTGTTCATTTTGATATGGCATCTGTATGTACGTAAGCTCCAGGACTTTAAAATTGCAAACAGAACTATGTCCTAAAGTGAAAGGTCCCAAAGATAATTTTCCTGCTCTTTTTTTCATGCAACAGTTCCCCAGCTGTTCTGAGCACAGCTGAGGGGCTGGTGCTGCAGAAAACAGCTGCCTGGGGAAACTTGGTCTGTCAAGAAGATTCAATAAAGGATTAGGGCCTGTTGGTGAAGGAAGTTGTTTTTCTTTGCCATTCATTGCTTAGGATGAGTTGAAGGAAAAGGCTATCTGCTAAAATTTCAGGTCTTACACATTTGTCAGAGATACTTTTGCATACAAGGTAATCTTTCCTTTGAGGATCCAACTATGTAAATGAATGCAAGGCCTAATTCTTCCACAAGTTTACTAAGTCACACGGAAGTTAAGTGTGCCTGGCAGTGGGCCAGTAGATCTTTTTAATTAGTTGCCCAAGGTCAAGAGGAAAATCACTGACAAACTTGCTTGCAGAATTCAGGTGTACATATCCCACACCACATAGGCATGTTTCATTTTAGTGATGTGGATACATTGTTAGGGTTAGCAGTTCAAAAAGCACAGCAGGTCTCTGATCTTGATGAAAATGCATGCATTATGCTCAATTAGGCATGTTGTAAATTATATCAGAACAATGTATAACACTGAACACAGGCATAAATCCCTGCAGTGTCATAGAAAACTGAAGATTATAACAGCACACAACTAACAACTTAAACACTTTTCAATACAAATTTTTATGATGACCTGAAGATCATTTCTGCTATTCATGTATATTTCTAGACATCTTTGCAACGCTTGAAGTCAGTAAGTGAGAAGAAGGCTTAAAGATTATTTTCCCAACATGCACATTTTAAAATGTTACCATAATTTACATCTAGCACAGTGTCCGGGCACACTGGCCACTCAGTTGAGCTTTGCCTTGTCTATGCCAGTGCATGATCCTTTTTGATAGATGCAGTTTCCACACTAAAACTGCAATTTCTTTCTCTTGAAGAAATAGGATTAGTATTGTATTAGTATAAAAGAAAAAATAAAGTCCCTTTAACAACAACCATTTTGGTAGAAGATTTATTATTGCATTTTCTGATTTGATCGTAGGTGGTGACTTTAATAACAAGTTAGTCTAGGTTTTGTATCATTTTGTTGTTGATGTATCAGACATCAACAACACCCTTTCAAAAAATCTGAATCTTCAAAATCTCTGAATTTTAAAAAAAACCCCATTTTTCCTCGTTGCTGCAAATACTCAACAAAAATTGGACCATGATTCATTTTTGAATTTTCTATTGACATAAATGGGATTGTTCATGTGTTTAACACCCAATCTTTTTACTCTGAAAAATCAAAGATTAAAAATTAATATGGCTTTTTTGTATTGATTTATTTTCCCCTGACCAATTACACTTCAAAGGAACTAATACACTGAAATTATGTTGTACCATCTTGCCAGTTTATGTTCTTTCTCCTAAAAAATCATCTGCAGATAAGCTGGTGGTGGAAAATGTGCTCTATCAGCATGGAGAAATTATCTGAGCTTTGTTAATCCACTTTGACCCAAGTGATACATCCAACAAGCCATTTGTTTTATGGATGTTTATAGTCTCAGTAAGTGCTTACTATGAAAGGTTAAAATCAGGTAGATCTAGCTTCCATTTTAAAATGGAAGCCTGCAGGTTTTTTTAAATACTTGTCCACATCAGACTTCAAAATGGGGTCCCAGATCTTCTGGTCTGCAGAGATTTTCCCCACTGCCTAATTACTGCTAATGACACTAAAACATAGCAATGTCATGAGCATTATTTCACTCTGTGAAATCCTGGTCTCGCAAGCACAGACTTTGATGATGTGCAGTGTCCCTGCACTAATTGCAAGGGAATTTCAAGAACAATTTTAATTTGGTCCTTGGCTATGATCATACACAGCTGTCCTGTTTCTGCACCTGTACAATCTGCTTTCTAGTGCCAAATTCTGCAAGTCCTGGCTTTTTGCAGCTCTGAATTCCGGGTTTTATTTGCTAGCTATTAGGTTTATTTAACCCTTGCTAGGTATTAGATTTACTTAACCTTTTCAATATCATCTGATCTGCAATGTTTTCAGAAAGCTACAACACCTTAAACTGCGAGCACTGGGGAAGACAAGGTGAGGTGTAGATAATCCAGGTCTAAATTATGTAAATCATGCATTTAACATTTCCTCTGGTTTCCAGGTCCCCTGACTCCACATGAAAAAAAGAAGGTAGTATGTTAAATATCTTTTCATTCAGTGTTAGAACTGGAATGAACCGTGTCTGTATTTGTCAAACACAAGCGGATGAGTCACGGACAGACCGGATGTGAATGTCACAGCCATAATGCAGGTGAACCTGCCAGACTGATATATCCTCACAAAGAGGTAAAATTCCCTTCCATATTGTGCCACACAGTACAAACCGGGCAGGAAAATGCAAAGTGGATCATCAAAAGAGCTAGATTTAGGAATTACTTGGCTTGCCTGCTCCTTTAAAGAAGGTGTAAATCTTTTCTCCCTGGGTTGTGTTGACCAAGGTGGGACAGACTGACAGTGCATCCCAGGAATCTGCATCAATGTAAGCGTCAGGATAGGGGTTATACCACACCCCAGACACATCATTTCTCTACCAGGAGGGTAGAACAGACACTTTCACTGATGGATTAAGCCCATTCACTGGCCTGTAGACTTGTGTGCATCATGAATTGTCCCATATTTGCTTCTGCTGACTTTTCTGCAGAGGGCAGTCCAGTGTTAATGCAAAGTACTATAGTTAGAGATAAGGACTCATGAGCCTTAAAATTGCAGCTGAGACAGTGACTGTAGCTGCCACACAAAGAAGCATGCCCGTGGATGTGAGGAGTCACAAAAACAAGGGAATAATGAAGCAGGAGGAGTTGAGAGAAGGGAAGCTAGGCAAGGAGGTGTATATGCATCAGTATTTCCTCACGTAGAGTTTGTATGTAAAACTGCAAATAAGATGAAGTTACAGATCTGTATTTCCATTGGAATTTTAGTGAATCAGGCTTCTCTCCTGGGGTTTATGATATTACCTGAAGCTTTTGATAGAACTGCAACCTGGTAATTCACAGCTGGTTGTAATTCATGCACTATATAAATCTGTGAAGGGCTTTCAATGATACCATAAACGATGATACCATAAATTTAAAATGTAAAGTAAAAATCTTTAGATTGCTTAAAATTGGACATGGTACTGGCATTCATTAATTTTAATAATATATGAGGAAGATGAAAATTTGTATTTAGATGTTAGATGCACATGTAAACATCCATGTCCAGTGTATTCCTTTGATGGTGAGTATCTTTTACAAAGATCATTTGTGCTAGAAAAGACAATCTTCAACTTTTTTTTTCAGATCTGTATCTGTTCATTTCATTGCACATATTGTTGCTCTTCATCTGTGCACCATGAGATTCTAAACCATGACATATGTATTCCAGCAAACTAGAATATTTACATACAACAAACATAAAGCTAGCTGTCATCTAGAGATAGGGAAAAGCAGTAAATATCTGATCTGGGAATGGATCAGTGAGTATTTCATTGTCCTCGAGACAGATCAATAATAGCTTGTTTGCTGTATCTCTGATCATCTTCCCTGGAGTCGATGGTGTGCTTTATTGACCTTAATAACTACTATAATAAATCCAGTAGAAATGAAAAAACTCTTCTCTGTAATGAAAATCTGATAGCTTATCTGTCAAGCTGTCCTGTGCAAAGAGCTATGCCCATTCTGCCCCACCCCCCAGGACATTGCCATTAGATATGTAGCAAGATTATGAACTACCATGGAATTTTATATGAGGTTCATCTTGCAGCTTCTCTATACAGTGGTATTTCTCCCAATCTCAATGTTATCTTCAGTAAATTGACTCTTTTTTCTTTCTGTTTTTTATTCTTATGACTGCTTTAACTGAAGGGATTTATCATCAGGGAAAAGGAGGGTAAGTGAAAGAAAACTGGGCCCATAATGTACATCATCAACCTTCTGTTTAAATAAAAATAAATTATTATAAAAAGTTGTACTCAGAGACCAAATCCCCCACTCTCATTGCATAACTTTCAGCCCAGGAAGCTGCTCTGAAGTGCAGATTTTCCACCACTGCATAACTAAAGTTCCTAAAACTATTGATTTTGAAAGATCGTTTAAAACATAGTTTACTTTCAGACTTATTTGGACTCCAAGCCATTAGGTGTAAGTATGATGGTACCAGTTTTGAGATGCGAATGTTTAAGGGCTGTTTCAGAATTTCTATATTGGCAGTATTTTCTTCATTTCGCTCTAGTTCTGCAGAAATAGAGACTGTTTGCTGGTTTTATGTAAAGTCTTTACTTGCAGACTTCAAAGATTTGATGTTGTTTGACTGTCACTGATTGGATGACCTATTCATGCCTGCAGATCTCACTCTCATTGCCATCCCTGTGGACTGTGATGTTCCTGACCAAGCACAGCTTTAGCACAGCTAAAGAGACACCAGCTGTTTCACAAGCTACCTCTGTGCTTATGCGCTGCTATCAGGAATATTCAGTACTGGTACTGACCCTTCGTGGCAGGCTTCCAGACAAAACCAGGATATATTTAGAAGCTGGATTGCACCTGGTTAAGTGAAAAAGCTTCATAAACACTTTTATTTTGAAAGATTTCAAAAGATGAAAACTGCCAGCAGTTGAATTAAGAAAACGTTTGCTGATTTTTAATTGTCCATTGCATAGCATCAAAGTTTGAGTGAGGGTAATTAGACATAATGTGCCCCTTTTGACTGCTGCTTTATCATGGTGAGCATAAAGACCGACCGCAAAAGATGTCATGAGATTACTGTACCAGGAGCACTGATGCTGTTCTGTCAGCATTTCAAATTTCGCTACTGAGAAACATATAGATAAGTCTAAAGCTGAGGTCAAAGCAATTTGACAATAAACTTCTACAAAATGAAGACAATATTCTCTTTGTTGGCCTGTTTCTCAAGATGCGAATGCCTCAGTCTCCATTCTGTTTCCTGCTGGCATTATTTTTTGGAATCTCAATTCTGTCTTTGTGAATTTTTTAGGACTAGTGTAAGACTGGAAGAAGAAAACCTCATGAATGGATCTGATGTATTTTGGACAAAAGATGCTGGGGGAGGACTACAGAGCAAGAAGTGGTCACTGTGAGTGTCCTGATCATGCCACCCATTGTATAGTCCGGGTAATTTAGGGTCATTCAGAAAAAAAATCTCCCACTCCCCCAAAACTAAAAAGAAACCCATTTTGACTGACAGTTTTGAAGCAGTAGAAACATCTTAATTAAAAAATACTCTGGATCTGTATGAACTGGGAAGCCTCACAACAAATTTGTGCTCTTACAGACCGACCCAATCCCTTGCTGTGCCAACACTGCATCATGCTTTGCAGTGGCACTGCACTGCCACGTCGCACAGGTGAGGGGCAGCTCTCAGAGCTCAGACAGGTGCAGAAGAACACCAGAATATCCACAGGCCCCCAGGGTGTAGCACAAAGCCTTCCTCTTCAGGGGTTACAGTCTGCAGCACAGAAGTCTCGCATGGCTTAGCCACAGGTGGAAGACTTAGAGATTTACCCTGTCCATGCAGCAGCATGTGCCAACTGCAGCTGCAGATTAAGGCCTGAGCAACATTTAATCGACTGAAACTGGAGCTACTTTCTCACTAGGTCACTGTTCAGAGTGCAGTCCAACTACTTGAATATTATTTGTCTGTAAATCCCAGCACATTTCCAATAGACCATGGGAGTAACTTGCAATTAGATAAAAATAACATTGGGTGTATTTCATAAACATTGTTATCTTCTGTAAATGTTTAAAACAGGAAGGATTTGAAAATCACCATTTAAAATAGCTCACACATCACTTCAGGTTCCCGGGTTTTGTTGCTGAGCAGTAGTTGTGTGTTTTAAGGACCACCTTATGAAGAGTGCTGTCCCTCAATGCAGTTCAGTGACAACTGAAGCACAAGCTCATCTTCACACAGCTGAGAGCAAACCCAGTGTGTAGCATGAAGGGAGTCTGTGAACCACTGACTGCTGCCACTTACCCAGAGGACTCCCTGCCTTAGCCAGAGCTCCAAGAAGCTCCAAAAGCCAACTCACATGGCAATAATTCGGAAACAAAAGGTACCCAGTAGCAACAGAAACAAATAGGTGGAGGTGAATAAGTGAGGAATGAAACCCTAGGAGTGCTTCAGCAGGTTCCTAGCTTTGTGAGCATCTTGAGGACATCTTTTCACTGCATGCATAACTGACTTGCTCAACAGAACCCTGCCCAGAGTTTTCAAACTGCACTTTACATCTAAGTATGGAAATCTTGTTGGTTTTAAAGTTTCCTCAGCTTGGGTGCTTCTATAAAACACATAGACTACTGAATAATTAACTGTAAAATCATAAATACATTTTCTGTAGGAATAGCTATGGATTGCTACCTTGCTGTGGTCAGGCCAAGTGTTGGGAAAACATACAATGACAATTCTGCAGTTCTGACTGAAATACACTGACAAGGAGAATCCTTTAGCATCTTACCACTGGGAAGGTCCATTTCTTACATGCCATGTGTTTAGCGAAGCATGAAGGTAAAAGAGGCCTTAAAATTGCTATTCCCCTCAACAGTGCCAGCATCACAGAGTAGAGACATTATGACTATGACTGCTAGAAGGTCCTGGTAAACATCTAGTACAGTGGTAGAATAAGGTGACTTTCTGTATGATGTTTGAATTATTTATCTCTTTTCCCTAAAAGCAGATGCTTTCCACAGCAGTAATCCTGACACCTGAGTAATAGGAAGAGTTGAATTTCTAATTAGGCTAAAACACCTAAGTATAAACATGGTGCTGAGTCAGAGATGTGCAGCCCTTTAATCTATCACTTCCTGAGAACAACAGAAAAGCAACAGTGGAAGTGTGTTACAGCTGTGCAAAGAGAAGGCCCAGGAATTTTCATCAGAGAGAGGCTCTGAAGGCAGACTAAATGGATGAGAACAAATCATCCTGGCTGGCTCCTTAGGTCTCTTCCTCAGATCACAGTTGTGGTCTGTCTGTGTCCATAGCTGGCAAAGCCCTCCTTGCTGGGACATGGTGAATGGATGACTTGCAAAACCAACCACTGGTCTGACTGAGTGGGAGAAGAACAGTACTCAAAGGCTGATGAAATCCTGATTGTTCTCTCTTAGAAAACCTCACCAGTAGCTGAATAACCTCAGAAAATGGTAACTTGTTCCATTTTAGATTGCCTTACTTGAGTGCTTTGCTGCCCTTATTTCTTGGTATTGAAGCACATGACAATTGAATCTGGAATCTTCCTTACATTAAAAAAAGGGAAGAGCTTCCCTAGTTCTAGGATAAGTGGCTCAGGATGAGTCCCAAGCCACAAGCACTTCCGTCATCCAGTGAGTCAGAATCCTCTGAGAATGCCATTAATAAAAAGCAAAACATACAACCCTAATTTAGCACACATTTTGTTCTTAATAAAACTCAGCTCCATCTTTTGATGCTTATTTTTTAATGTTGATTTTTAACCTGAGAAGGGATTCACCCATTTTTCTGAAGATAAGAGGAAACCTTCTCCCAGTGTTCCTAGGCAAAAGTTGATTCACTAAATGTACCTACAAAGTTGATCTACTTGTCTCTTTCAACTAGTAAAGCTTATTCAGGTCAGTCAGTAGCAAAGGCTGCCCTGAATTCAACCAGGCATTTTTATTTTTAGTCAGGACAAAATATCCTTCAGATTGGTTGCCACCAAGAAATTCAGTCTAGATCAGAATTTAGAGATTCTCTCTCCAGCCTAGGCAGGGTCCTGCTGCCAGATTAGTCTTCAGTAGATGAACATTGGCTGCAGAATTTTGCCTGTGCACAGAGCAAGGGTGGGATTTCCTGCAGTTTTTACACTGATAACTGCAACTGGGAGGAATGGCACTATTCTGCTCACTCTTCAGATGATTTCCCTCCATCTGACTTGATTCTACTGGGACTGTCTCATCAATAGATCGATCTTGGCTTCCTCTCTAAGAGACTTACACTTGCTTTTGAAGTCTTTAAACCTGAAGGAGAATTTGTGCTACATGCAGAAGGGATTAGCTGTGTTGCAGGGCTTCTAAAAGGGTTTAGAAAGCTTTTGAGGAAAAAAAAAAACCTCTAGCAAAGATTCAGTAGTTTTCAAATTGAAAAAATTACCAACATAACTGAAGGGCAGATCCCACATACACCACACTGTTGTACTAAAACTTCTACCCACAAATATAAGGAAAAGAAATCTTTCCAGTGGTGGAATTCGGAACCAGTTGAGGGGAGCAAAAGAAAAGGGTTCATTGGTCAATACATTCCACTGTATCCTATTTGCAGCAACTGGGCAGAAAAGTCAAAAAGGGACAAAGTTCTGGTAGTGCACACACACAGGTGTTTGCTGTTTCAAGAAAGAATTTGCAAAAATCCAAATGCAAGTTATTTCCCAGGTCGAAAGCCCACTGGAATTAGAAGGCTTGCAACTGTGAGGTTGGTGAAAAATACCATGTTTGCTACTGTGTTTGTTACTCAAATGTTAACAACTATATTTATGGAATTGTTTTCTACTTCGTTTTCTGTTTACAGCTTGCTGCTGCATCCTGTGCAAATCCTGTAATTCACTGACTAAGAAAAGAATGAGCATTGCTACAGTTTTATGGCTGTTAGGGGACTGGTATACGATAAAACAGCTGGGATAAGAATCAAGGGAAACAGAAGATGAAGTCTCATATATCCTTTAACAAGCCTGGTACTAAACATCACTACCATGTCTTTCCAGTGTACTAATTGTCATATGTGGCAAGTAAACAGACACACCAACTACTACAGGCAGACTGCATGCCAAGAATGTAGCTAGCACTGGGCTTGCTAACCCCCAACTTCCTCTAACATCTCGCACTGGAGTGCTTAGTGTCTGTGTACACAAAACAAAGGTTTTCCTATTTCTAAATAGGGACCTAAACTACCTCAGCAGCCTTTGATTCTATTCTTGGACAACAAACTGATGTAAGCCAGGAACTTTGCTTTTGCTTACAACAAAGAAATGGCATGTTTATTCACTTGAATGTGTACAGCAAATAAGCAAACCTATATAGTTATAGTTTGACTGAGACCTAAACACATCCTAAAATTATAGACAATAATCTTCTAAAGCAAAACAAGTGTGTTTGGGCAACAATTTAAGCTACCAAAATTGAGCTTACCACAGTGCAACACCAGAGAAGGTTTTGAGATAATTTCAGACAAGACTTGTTAAGTTGTAAATGTGATTATGAAAAGATACAATCATATTTCATTTCTGTATTACTAAATACTGTTTTTCACAAACTTCTAAAGAACATTCTCCTCTATAATGTGTAGGTTCTCAGTATTCTGAGTGTCTCACTAAGCCTGCATGGTTGTCATTTAAGCCCTCCCAGAGTTTGTGGGAGACTCTGTCTCCTTTGAAATGAATATTTAGCTCTCCTGTGCTATGATGGGATTTCTTGATTTCAAACACAGGAAGGAATCTAGGGGCAAAGGGGAAGAATATTTCTTACCATAGAAGATGCATGGAAAGAAACTTCTAACAGAAGAGCACTGACGGAAAGTATCAACTATCCCTCAGGCTGATAAAGCCTTAAATATGCGAAATGGATAAACTTTCCCTGAAGCACAAGAGACTGAAGGTCGTTCCTCCTGGCTCTTTGAAGCTGTGACCTGGTCCGAGGAACAAATGCTAGCAGCAATGCAGAGCACACTTGTTTTTGTACTTCTCCATGTTGTAACAATATTTGTTTGTCAGATATTAGTATGAACCTGCTCAGGTAATTGATCAGAATCAAAATCTTTTTCTGACAAGTTTTTATTTTAAGAAAACAAACACAAAACCAGAACTCCAACCAAAAGAAAAGCTTGGATCAGTTGTTCCATCCCCCATTTGCTGCACTGACCCACAGAGATAAAACAGCTATGCTACAGAAGCAAGGAGTGCAGCAAAATAAGAGCACATCTGTAGGGTGAAATACCGTGCTGGGGACCCATTGCCCATCCTAGGTGCCCTTCAGAGGCTGCGCTTCAGACAAGCACTAATCTGGTCCTGTATCCTGATCCTTATTTAACAAGACTGTTTCTGGAGCATATCTTTTAGCTTAATTTTCCACAGAGAGCATGCAGTATGCATACTCTGGGACTGTTCTCTGACACAAATCCAAGCATGAGAAGTGGGAGATGCCTGGAAAAATCATTTGTAAGGTGCCAAGATACAGCACTCAGGTAGATTTACCCCTCACATGTCACAGCTGAGGAATTAATAAATGGTAGGGAGAGAGCACGGGCATGGTTTAAACTGGCCTGACACCACAAGTGAGAAGGCAGCCTTTGATTTACATTTGCTAGCTGAACGGTGGCAATGCTTAAGTTATGATTGGCCCTTGCTGGGCTTTGATGCCCTTTTACTGAAGATTTTTCCTTCCATAGCACTGCCAGGGGCAAGGAAGGTGTGGGTGTTGCTTGTTTGCCTCAGCAGAACAAGGATGACCTAGTTTAAACTGCTAGGGGAAGTGTTTTGAACCAACCTGGCTTACACGGCACTGAGGCAGCAAAAGGTGCCCTCGTGGGCTCCCCTCTGGGCCCTGCTCCGTAGACAGTGACCTTCAGAGATGTTTTGCACAGGTCTGACTACCTGATAAATGAACATGCCATAAACTGTGACTTCAGGGTTTACATCTACAAGTTTCCTTCACACACTTGTCTTCAGATAGGCTTCCTGGGTGAAGGCAAGGAAAATGGGTTCACAGTCTGATTCAGAAGATGAGAAGAGCTTTCATTTCTTTTAATGTTTTTTCTTATGTTTTACTACTGTCCTTATCCTTTGACTGATTCTAAGCTTTTTGATAGCTTTTGTCTGTCACTTCACTGTTTTTCTTCCAGTGGGTATCTTTATGGGATAAACCAATGCTCTTGTACCATACAGCTCTCTCTTTGCTGGCATCTTCTGTAAAAACTTTATTCCAAGCTGATAAACAGAATTTAAATGAAGGTCGCAAGTAAGATTGTAAGACCAACTGGATTAAAAGATGCTGGTGACAACTAAGTGCAGCAGCAATCTTAAATGAGATGAAGGGTCAGTGAAGCTCAGAACACCAGGACTGAGCTGCATACAGGGAATAGGCGGCCACCACAAGCAGTGGGGCTGCCTGAGGGGCCCAGAAGGAAGCAGGTCACTTCATGATATGAAGGGTAGAGGGAAGAGGCTGACATAGGGTTGTAAGCAATGAAGAGAAAGGCTCTGCAAAGGGGCTGAACAGAATTCAGGAAATGGGTAAAAACATGGAGAGTTAGACAGCTGTCTGTCTTCATATGTGTGCTTCCAGGTGTTGAATGAGGAGGTGGCTTTGTGTCATTGGGGAAAAAAGTCTGGACTCTGTGAAATCACATATTGAAATCTTGTAATAGAGAACATTTTCTTATGTGGAAAATAAAACTTAGAATCCCCCAGATGGGTGTTCTGGCCAGAAACTGAGTGTAACACCACATACTTAATGGCCTTCTCCAGACACCAAGCTGGTAGTGCAAAATGCGCTGTCATGTGACAATGCAGCTCCATGGTAAGAGTTTTGGATCTGTACATCCCAAACAAGAAATGGGCATCCTTCAAAACTGGTGTGGTAGAATATTGTGGTCTTTGCAGTCTGCCTGTACTCTGTCACCCATTACAGAAGCGTTTGTCAGTGCCCAACATCTTCTCTACCTAAAGTTAGTTAGCTAAAACCTGACAGGAGCTCACAAGTGCAATAGCAGTCCCAGGGTCGGGGTAAAACTCCCCTTATGGAGTAAGTTTAAAGAAATAGAAATTCTCATCAGAAACGTAGACCATAATCAAGCCCACTCTAAAAATGATGTGTGTCATGGACAAAGACGCCAAGGGGAAAAATCTGAGAGAAGATTTTACAGGTAATACTGGATGAAATGAGGCCTTGAGCCATGAACAAAGAAACGAAATGCCTCATTTTTGTGAGTAGAGAATGTTAATTTAGGCTCCTTTTAATCAACAGGTTTGAATTAACTGAATATATCATTTAATTCTCTAACTGAAATCAATCCACATGCCTTACAGAAGGGATAGTAGCACTGTGGGTAAGGCAGACAACCTACCTGAGTGCCATCAGTAGGGAAAGGAAAATTCCTCCAGAGGGTGAAAAAAGCTTTTGTGTGATAAACCTGTCAGGCATGCAAAAACTAAAATCACTGAGTTCAATGATACCACTGTGGAAAAATGGCAACTAATATAAATATAAAATAAGATAAGCTAAGAAAGAGCAAAGCATCGCATGCATGCAATGAAAATTCATCAGCCTTTCCAAAAAATCATTCAATATAATGCTTTTAGCATAAAGTTGCCCACCACAGATCTTGTGTTAAGGTTGGGGCAACACAAGAAGTCTTCACTTATTGAAAAGAGAGCAAGATTTGTGAAATGCATAGAAATACCACCATGGACAATCAGATGTGATCAGATGTGAAGACAAAAACTTGCTACAACCCAAACTCTTTGGTTTCAAACTCATTTACTGCTACAGCCCTGAGGGTACCACCAGTCCTGACCATCCCTGCCCGCTCTCAAGGGCTCCCCTTACCTCCCCATGACCCAGTGCCCTTGGCTGGGGTGGTGGGATGGACCCTGGATGCCAGGCTCTGCCACCACCCACCCAGCGTGCCCCCAACATTCCCAGCCCTCATGTTGCCCTGACAGTTTTGGTAGATGAAAATTGGGGGAAAAATTACTTTTAAAAAGGGACATCTAGAATTTGACCAAGTCTGCTCAAAGTACTGAATGTGTTACTGGTTTGTTGGGATGCAATCATGTCTACAAACTTTGTAATATATACAATAAATCTTTTAAAAAGGCCCTACAAATCTGGTCTGCGGAAATTCCCAGTGAAGAAACACAGCTCAGGTGAAGCATATGATTTATAGATAACTGGGCTTTAGTCAGTAAGTTGGTTTTGCCTTCAGAGCAGAAATGGAAATCTGCATGCAATAAGATAGAGTTGCTGGTAGAGACAGGAGTAATTTAAATCTGTTTTAAAAGTCCACGGTTTTACAAAAGTTCCAGCTGCTAAGATTACTTTGGGATCTAAGGAAGGAAGAGATGCTTGTTTTCGTCAGACATTTTGGTCAGATACAGACTTTAGCAACTACTGAGGGAGGGAAGAAAAGTCATAAAAACTGGGTGAAGATGAGTCCTGGCCCACTGGGAGACATCCTGCTGGACACCCTGCAGCATTCTGGGGGCTGCCGGGGGATCACTTCTCTTGTCACCCCCCTAATCTCTACTCCAGCAGTGATGCAGCGAATATAACGGAGAGATACTAAAATAGCCTCAGAGACCAGCTGAGAGAAAAGCCAACATAGCAAATGCCAAAGCTGTGCTGCAAGGAGCGAGAGAGAGGCTGGGGGAAAGGGGCCCAAGGACCAGCCACCTCACCACTGACCACTCGCACAATGGGGTAAGATCTTCACAGCCTGTGAGGTGTCCATCAGAGAGGTGGAACTGAGCTTTTGGTCCATTCCTGGTCCTCACCCGAGCTGAAAGCTGAGCCGGCATGCATGTGAGCAGCTTCAAAAGGAAGTAATTTACCTTAGGCGCACAGTCAGTGAAGGAATTTCTACCGATTAAAAGAAAATCAGAGCTGTGCAGAAGTGGCCAAGTCTCCAGATGTTCATGGAGCTTTGTACACTGTGTCTGTGGGGTTTTCCAAATTCCAAAACAATTGCATAAAATGAGTAAGAGATTAGTTTGGGGTCATTTTCAGAGCTGGAAGAGGAAACATCGTGTTTGAAACCCCCTTTCCTATGAAACACAGATGCTAGTGCTTACAAACTGTGAGCAGAACTGACAGAACACATAGAAGGAGAAAAGGAAGAAGCTTGTTGGAGTCACTATTCCCCTCTGCTCCCAAAGTCCCTTTCCCTAGATCCTTCCTGCAGCCTTTCAGTCATTTTAAATCTTAACAAAGTCTTAGGAGTTTTATAACTCTTTTGCAATGCTTCCCCACCACAAGAGAATACCCATTCTTTCTGCAATGTACTTTTAGGTTGCATAAAACTGGTGCTATTCTATTGGTAATGTTTTCTTGTACTTTATTGAAATTCTCATTTTAAAAAACACAGGTCACTTTTATTGGATGACTGATTCCAAGTTCTCATGAATTTCTATGTCAGCTGTGTTTCACAGACCTGAGTACAATGCAGTAGCCAGACATGCGTGCTACATTCCAATAACATGGTGTCAAACAAAGTATTCAATCAGAAGTCAAAATAATTTAACAAATACCTCCAATCTGACTCAGCCCTCGCCAAACTAGGGCTTGTATGAGAGGGGAAGCTTTCTGGCACAGTGACCATGGAAAAAAACCTGTTTCCCTGGAGTAACTTTGGAAGTGCAGTAGTTTGGAACAGAGTTTCAGAGTTTCCACACTGGAATTTATACCTTACAACCTACAGCAGAATAATGATTTAGGCTAACTGCTGTGTGAGCTGGTACTGTGTAGACAGGGGAACTGAGGTGAAATCCTTTGCAAATCTTGAGTTTCAGAGCAACTGTAGGAAGGTACAACCCATTTACCTGGGAGTAGAGATTAGGGGGGTGACAAGAGAAGTGATCCCCCGGCAGCCCCCAGAATGCTGCAGGGTGTCCAGCAGGATGTCTCCCAGCTGGGCTTGGCAAGCTGCAACAGGGATGCTGCCCAAGGGACTCTGTTCTGTTCTACAAGCAAGCTGGGAAGTGTTTCTGCTTTTCCTGCCAGAAGCCACTGTTGCTGGCCATGGGAAGGTGAGCTGCGGAGAGCTGCTGGTCTCTAGCAGCTGGCCATGTCTCAGGTCCAAGCTGCTCTCTGCACGAGAACTTCCCCCCACCTTGTTTCTGTGTGATGGGACAGGCAGCCACAGCCCCCATGTAGGCTCTAACAGGTACCTGTTTGGCAGAAAGTCACTCTTGCACTGGTTTGTCCCAGTGCTAACCTGGATAGCCCATCAGTTTTCATGGATGTCACTGTGTGAATCTCCAAGACCAGCACAACTCTATTTTGGACATGACTTATCTCAAAGCCAAACATCTTCTACCTGCTCTCCTCCCAATACAGATAATTTTTTTTTTTTTTACACAAAGATGAAACTAGAAAGTTTTCCTTGTGTAGTGTATGTATTCTTAAACTCGCTTTTTTAAAGTGGTCGTTGTGCTCTATGTGTTGGCCGTGACACCTTAAAAATGAGAGTTGCAGGCTTATGATTATTTTGCTATCGAGGGCTTGTTCTCTCTTATCTCTGCTCACATGCTCAAGCTCACAAAGCAACATCAGGATTCTGCCTGCAACTGAAAGGCAGAATATTGTATTCGCTTTCTTTATGGCTGTGACTTATTTTTTGGTACATTTCTTCCTGTAATGTGAAAGAAATAGGCTGGTATCTGCAAAATTTGATTCTCCTTTGCTGCATTTCTTGTGCTGTTAGTTCCTACAGGGTCAGCACAAAATTATGAACAAGATACGTCTCCAAAACCTTAACACTTTAAATCTGCCTTGCAGAAATGTAAGGGAGTGAAAAACTATATACAGGAGGGCTATTTTCATTTGCAGTGATGTCTCACTGAGTGGCTGTTGCAAGATGTGTTTAGCAAAGGAACACGGATACGGCCGAGGAGAGCTCGTACCCAAGTTTGCTACACGTTTACCTAAGGGCTGCCTGGCCGCAGCGGAACCCTGCAGGTACGTGTTCTTTACCCACCTCGGGCAGCACCTCTCGCCGGATGGCGGAGCTTTGCACTGCTGTGTGATGCCGAGCACGGGAGCGGAGCCGCCCCCACATCGGGGCGAGCCTCCGCTCCCCTTCCAGCGCCCGCGCTCCTTTCACTCCGCATTCCAACGCGGGTTTCCGCGCCCCGAGCAGCCTGACACGCGCCCCCAGGACCCCCGTGGACGACGCACCACGGGCAACAGCGGGACTGGACGGGACGAGACGGGACGGGACAACGAAGGAGCCCGGGGCCGCCGCCCGCGCTCCGGCCAGGGCGGGGCGGGGCGGGGGCGAGGCTGA